>JAOWBP010002978.1:44887559-44900937 GCA_028571105.1 Tragopan temminckii
ACCATGCCTTGCAGCAGCAAGTAATTCAGTGCCAAAAGGGAATTCAAGTGCAACACATCTTCTCCTGGATGCCTGCAAAAATAAACATATCAGTAGTATAGACAGTCCAGAGATTGATGTCAAAGACACAGAAGACAGAAGCATGCTGCTTATCAAGCACCGTGGACCATCACATGCCAACGAGGCACGTTCCCAAGGACTAGATAGTTACTCAGCATTGAATGAAGGGATAGGGAAACAAGACTGTTTCCTCAGTAGAGTTCAGAGAAGAACAGGGAAGGGGAACAGAGTGAAAGCCAACAGCCTGCTTGCCATAAAAATGGGACCTGGGATCAGAGTGCAAACGGATTTTTACTTTGCTGTCAAACAGCTACATAATATAAGGGCAAAAGGCAATGCCTAAGTTGCACTGGAATACTTGTAGGAACAAATCCAGGACGGCAAGACAAAAGGTAAACTACAGACAGAAGACATCCAGGGCAACAGAACAAAATAAAACCAAGGCCAAGGGGACATGTAATGAACCTCTCAGCCTACAGCACAATTCAGAAAAGTAGGATTATGCCACAACATGTCAGGCTGTCAAGCTGTGACTAAAGAGAAACAGGCTGTGAACTTAAGAGAACAGTGTCCCCTGCCAGCAGTGCTGGTATGAAACTACTTCAGATACCCCAGCACCCATAGACTGCAGAGGCATGTGACATAGGCAGGGCTCATTGCGCTTCGTCCCAACAGCCAGCACTTGCACATAAGGAAAATAAACAGCCAAACACAGCTGGAAGAAAGAAGGCTCCATGGAGCTGGCAAAGGTGACCGCTAAAGTTGTCTTCCAGGCCTAATTTTGGTATTTATTGTAGTAACCTTCATGGAGGTGGCAGAGAGGGACATGATGGAGCTCATGAGGAGTGCCTGGAAGCCACTCTGTCTGCACCTGCAGCACCTCATGGGTAATGGTTTCAAACCTGTTTGATACTCTGAGCTTGGAGCATTCTCATTCTCACACAGAATGCAAAATAAGGTGAGCTCTAAGACCTTACTGTTCGAGCCAGGGGAGAAGGAGACAGGGCACAGGTGTATGATGAAGTTGCAGCTCACTGCTTGTTGTGGTCTGGGACGGCTGAGCACCACACATTGCTCCAGGCAGGTTGTAAAGTCATAGGCCTGTGCAGGGTGTTAAGGAGTGCTGCGATCCAAGGGGCTGTTTTTGAAGAGCACGTTACAACAATTTCTTGAACACTTGCTCATTAAAAATTATACTGCTGTTTCAACAAACTAGGATACTGTGTCAGGCAATGCAAGCCTGGCATGCTAAATCGTGCTAAACATCCCTGGCCAAAGCCCCCTACCAAGCATAAAGATCAGCTCCTGTGATTTGTCAGAAGATCCTGGACTTAACTTTTAAGATTGTGCTGCCAGTTCCAACCAATTGTATAAATGATCTTTATTCATTTCTCATCTTACCGCGCCTCTGCAGACAAAAGTACTCCCCAGAATGCAATTTATAATTCCTTTTACCCTTCACTTCCCAGTCCTACCTAATTTCCTACCCAACTAGCTTTGCTTCTGCTGAATTTTCTGGTTCTTTCCTTTATCCCCTCCCTAGTCGGTGGACTTGGTTTGCCCCTTTCAGATCCCTCTGTGAAAGCCTGCAAGCAAGTATGAAGGCATTCACACCTATGGTATGAAACCACTGGTGTTGCCGTGCTCCCGCTGTGACAGTGCACAATATACCACTGCAGAGGCAGCGAAACAAGGGGCTGCCTCAGGCTTTCAGCTGACCAGCAGTTGGGCTTTGAGGGTACTGGAGAAACAGAAGGCACGCTTGGCCATACAGGCATGCTGCAAGAATGGAAAAGATAGTCAGGAAGGCTCCTGGGAAACCCCAGTGTTTTATTGAGATCAGGACAGATCCCAGTTGCAGCAAGTCAGCTGGGACCCCAAGAATGCCTTGCACAGCTAAGGCAGTCCCAGTAAGGCTGCACATCTGGTAACCCTATGGACAGAGTTAAAAAGAAATAAAACTTCCCAGGGAAAAGGTCAGAACTTTGATTAATATCTCCTAGAAAAGCAAAGTGCTCAATGCCGATCTCACAACAGTTTTACATTACTGCAACTCCATTAATTTTACTGGAGTCACCACAGATTTTCACCACTGCTGAAGCAGCACTTCCCAGTGGGTTAACTCTGGTTCTCTTTTCCTTGCTCCCCAAATTTCAAGACATTCGCACTCTACAGGTCTGGGAATTTCTCTGGCATAGCTGTCAGGGGGCTTGATAAGTGTATCTCAGCCTGTGTATTCCCAGCTGCTCCATCTTTCATGCTCTTCCCTCTCCAACTCTGTCAGGCATGAACCCAGCAGATGGCTATGCACGGACAGCTCAATACACAAGCTCATATTAAATGCCCTACTTATTTATAGACATATAAATACCTATAAATCCAGACATTAAAAGCATTACTAGTCCTAGGCATCCTGGCAGATTAGTCACATTATCAAGCTGAGATGCGAACAGAAACAGCAAGCCAAATGTCTTCTCATTACAGTACAACAGTCCAGGTATTCATCACCCCAAGCCTAGTCATCCCCAAAATTTCTACAGGGAGCTGATTCTTCCAGATAAACTATTCAGGGAGCAAAGACTCTTAGTGTGGGCCTCTTAGTGCGCCCACCAGGAGAGACACACTTTCCCTTACATGGTTCAGCATCACCATCTGGGCTATGGTGAGTGAACTAAAAAGAATAAATATAAAAATGGTGTGGCCCTCTGACCTCCTGGCCACTCGTGGGTGCTGCACAAGCAGGCTGCAGGCCTTTGATAGCCGTCCCCAAGCCTGATCAGACATTCTGCAATAGACACACGCAGAGGCCCCACAGCCAAACTGCAGCCGTGCTCTTGCTCCAGAGGGAGAAGGAGTGATCCCAAAGACATGAACAGAGGTCAGGACCCCAATCCCCGACACACATAACTCTAGGGCTCTGTGCCTGACCTGCACAGAGTGTGCAGCAATTGGGGAAGGCTTAGCTTCCTACTGGCAGCCTTTTACACCCACTACATGGGATGAATGCTGCAGCCCAAGATGAAGAAGAAAATACTGTCCAGTTCTCAAATAGTGTGTTTGTTTTGTTTACTGAACTTTACATTCCCTGCATACTGTATACTGAGCAGAGTGACTGCAGTGGCATACATACCCAAAGAACAGGAAACAGACTGCCAACGACCTTCACAGAGTATCAGCAAAATAAGCAAACATACCATGCACATCAGGTGGTCTCAGTGCCAGTGCTGGGATAAACTGAATTTGAAGCAAAAGCATTGTCAGAATTTCCCTTTAAACTGCACCAGGCTGTAAAGCCACTTGGGTGAAGGCAGCAGTTAAAATCAGATCAGCGTGTGAATGTTTGAAAAAGAGCAGATTAATTCCTATGATCCAGGCAGCTCAGCTGGAGCTGCTGCTCAAATGCTGCTTTCGGCTGCCCACCTCCTGCCAGCCTGCTTTGGCCTCACCCCAAGGTACTTCCCTGGCGGCAGCTCAAGTGTCCTCACAGTGCAGTGCCATGCCATACTCATGCTGACGGAGACAGACACAGGCTTCATCCCAGCAGAAGCAGAGTAGGGTGGCCCAGTCAGGATGGTTTTGACCCAGAAAATGAGTGCAGAATGTTATCCCCAGGGCTAGGCACTCACAGGAACTTTTTAGAGGCTCTCGCTTCAGGGAGAACCAAGCCTGACCCTGAGTGAGGGACTCCGGGGGAGCAATGCACGTACCTAACGTGTATACACCCATAATGTGTACATATGGCCAGCGGCTTGAAGTGATTGACTTCTGGGAAGGATGAAAAATGTAACTGAACCCTTGTGAAAAAGCCCAAAAGAATTTAATAGAGAATTACAGCCTTTCTCAAGAATTTAATATAGAATTATATAGAACAGTTAAAAACAACAATAGAAAGGATATTACTCTCTATTAAACTCTACAGGTTTCAGAGCAGTTTAAATAGGGCCTCTTAATGTTTCTGCAAAGATTCCTATTACATCCTATAGGGCTTTTCCACACAGATCCTAGCAGCCACTGGGGAAAGCCTGGTGCCAGTGAGCTCCTAAGCAAATAAGTCAAGAAATGCTGATAATCTACATCACACTAAGTTCTGCAGCTCCATGAGCCACTATGAGATCAGAAATCGTTCAGGAAAATTGAGGGTTTGGAAAAGACCTTCAGCTCTGGGGCCCCAGCAGCACATGGTCAGCATCAGGTAAAACAGGACTTCCCTTAGATGTAACACCGAAACACAAAGCATTACCTTCATTTTGGACCGAGAGATGACAATTAACCTTGTTGCATGAAGTAGGATAAAATATCCAGGGATACCCATGGCTAGAGCATCCCTTAGAAAGCAGTGTCCGAGGCACATGGGCACTGATGCCTGCCTTCTGCCAAAAGCTACCTATGGCCAAAGCTTTTATTTCAGATTTGGTTTTCTCACTGAGTAACACTTATGTACTGGCATTAGCAATAGCACACACATAAATGTGTTGAATTAGATACTTTACAAAAGGTATCCATGTTTACAGCCTTCATTCATTATATGAACAGTTGACAAACTATCTGGGGTTATAATATCCCCATTAAGCATCAACACACAGTAAATTACACATACAGTGAAGTGTATGATTAATTTACCTCTTTTTACTACAGGAAGACCCTTCAGTGTTTCCATCGCTTTTAACGTAGTAGTGTTTAAAACTAGTAAATGCATATTGCATATTTTCCCCTCAACAGAGGGATCCAAAATACTCAAATATCACCTCTAGTCACTCAGAGGAACATGACAAACTTGCTGTTGTGTCACGCTGCTGCCCACCTTCTCCAGTCCTCCAGTCTGACAGTACCCAACAGCCTACACAATTACACAGAGAACCCAGCAGGACTTAAGCCAACATCTGAGCACACAGAAGCTTTGCACCAAACCTCCCCAACCCAGGCAGCGGTGTATGTCTGTGACAAAGTGTTGTGCCATACAAAATACTATTGGTTTTAACCAGTAGGGATGGCAAGGGTGGGAAGCAAATTAGTGAGTTTGCTTAATGCATAATGTTGCAGTTTCATGGTCCAGACAAATGTTCATACTCTGATTCCTGCTGGACTCTGCACTAAAACAAACCTCAGTATTTCACAACTATTTCATATATCAAGATTTTTTGTTTCAGTGGATGTCTTATGTTTGTAATGTTTAAAATGATCAGAATATAAAAATGCCCTAACACTGTATTTCACTGTAAAGTTTTTTACAGTGTTTTGATGTATTTGTCTTTCCTATCTGATAAGAGACACAAAATAGCTCACCGCATAGCGTTTTTCTTTTAGATTGTATGACTTCTTGCTAAGCAATAACTTCATTTTCAAATCATACTCATCCCTTCAACACTGAAATCCAGTTATTTTTAACAGCAAAAATCATTTGTTTATGAAACCTCCACAGGCAAACAACAGAAGGAATGAATGCATGAGTGCCAAATGTTTTGTATACCTCACCCAACTAAACATATACCTGACATGAGAAATACCTAAACAGAGGAAGAGGAAGCAAACTGTGAACCTGAGCTGTTCCTGCACACCACCTAGAGCCAAAGACAAAACTCCTGTTAGTTTCTATGGCAAAGGTTCAAGATGCTTCAAGGATTTACACTGTGATAGAAGATTATGCATGTGAAGCTCTTTATTTGCATAAATGTGTCTGCAAGATGAGGTTCCAAAAGCCAGGGGAGAGAGAAGAGGAAATACTGAAGGACCCCATTAAACAGAGTTCTTTCTGAAACCACATTTTCTAGATTTGTTTGTGGAAGTGCTCTCAGTGTGACATGTTGACAGGGACTCGGCCTCTCCCCTCCACGCATGTCTGGGTCACTTTTGTCACATTCACAAGAGAAGCAAAAGCATCCTCACTCACTGGGGTTTGCTAGAGGGGACAGCAGGGCAGCAAAGGACCTTGAACGCTTCCATCTGAAATGTTAGTTGTGTCTGAATCTAATTTTTCTCTGATTATCACTCTCTAAAGTCCTACCTAATTCAAAAGTTCACTGGAAGCTCAACTGCAAAGAAGGGAAATTCTTTTTGCCTGGTCAGAGAACCAAAAGCAAGAATCCTCCCAGGGAAAGACTTATCAGCAAATCCACAGAGACTTATCCAAAGGTACTCATCCAGAGGTTTGCAAACTGCCTTTTTATGCCTCTCCTTAGGCCTGAAGTTTTATACCATTGTGAGACATTTCCAAGGCAGCAACTGCTGCCTAATCTTTTCATGAGATGTAAATCAGTTTCAGTAATTATCATAATAGATGGTTTGCTTGTGTTTTCTAGCTGGGAAAAAAATACCATGTCTTATAAATTCCTCAGTACTGTAACATCAAAGCAGCAGGGCCAGCATGCACATTCAGAAGGGAAGGGAAACTGATTTGATGAGGATGTATATGCAGAGAGATTTCTTTTAAGAGATCATCTTGAATGAGTTGAAACCCTCTAAGTGGGAACGAAAAGCGTGTAGACAAGAGGTGCTTGTCCTTGAAGTACTGGAGAAATACCTCATCACCATCTAAGTCAGAAACAATGCCAACAACTTGAAACGGCACATTAGGAAATTAGAGAGGAACTGGGGGAATCCCATCCCACTGGCAGCACATGGAGGTAGTAGAGGCTGTCTGAAACTGGGCTCCTGAGGGTGTAGCAGTCATCAGAAGTCTCCTTCGGAACTGATGAGGGCACAGCAATGCTGAATCTCTCTTTCTTGGGCTGGCACCATGCAGCCAGAATCAGAAAGTCAGTTCAAAACTCCCCAGGTCTCCCCATCTCAAGGGACTTCCTGGCAAACTTCTGCAGCTGGATGTAAATCCCAATAGCCAAAGGAGGTCACAAGCCTGTTTCCCATGAATATTAAAGTGGTGCTAAGCAAATCAGGCAGCCCAGACCCCACTCCTTCTGTACCTCTGTGCAGTAATGGCTTACAGGTGTAACACCCATGCAGCTTCACAGCACTATGTCTGGTCCCTTCAAGTTTACTCCTCTTGACTGAAGTTGAGGGAATCCAGGAGAACTGCATCAATCAAGATAGAGATTCTGCTTTCCAAAA
Source organism: Tragopan temminckii (assembly GCA_028571105.1). Lineage (NCBI taxonomy): Eukaryota > Metazoa > Chordata > Aves > Galliformes > Phasianidae > Tragopan > Tragopan temminckii. The sequence continues at coordinate 44,894,682 of JAOWBP010002978.1, forward strand.
AGATGAGTGGCCTCTCCAAAAGAAATGAACTATATCACTTCTTTTTTCAAGAAAAATAGCTCTGCGTGCTATAGCCCAATGAACAATAGGCTCGCAGCATGGAGAAATGGCAGGAGCAAAGGAAATTAAATTTAACACGAAAGAGGAAAACAAGTAAACACTACATATTTTTTTCAAGGGAGTCCATGTGCAAGTGATTAACTTTTGTTATCAAGGGAGGAGAAGGAAGAAGCCAAGATCCTCTGTAACCACTAGACAGGCTGAACACAGCAGCAAATATGGAAAATGTCATCATATTGGCTAATGCCGTAAAATATTTTTAGCTCAAACACCTTATGTACACAGCCCTAACACTGGCCCCAGCCTAGTAATCTGTAATCTCAGGAAACACTGTGTTAGCTTTCACAGATTTCACTTGTGACCAGCCCTTGCAAAGCTGCACCTTGAAAGGAGAATGTACAACCCCAGGACCTGGATACGCACCATAGTGCACTGACAAACACTAGCTTGCTCATCTGCAAAGGCAGAGTGCTCCCATCCTCAGCATCCTTGGGAGTGAGGGAGATGGGCTGTTGCTGCCGTGCAGCCAAAGAATGCACGCTGCTCAAAGCTCAAGAATGTGGAAATCGCAGAGCTTTTTTATAAGGCCATTAAAAATGACATCTTAACAACAAGTACAATTAAAACTCCTCGGTGTTGGAAGAGGTCTTCCAATAAATATGTGGAGCATAGAGCTCATTCCATTCTTATGACTCAAAAAATCGAGAGCATAATCCTAGAAAAATGAGAGAAATGCCGCTTTCTTGCCTGTTGTTTAAGCAGCTTCCTCCATCCCAAATGGCAGTGACAAATGACTGTGCGCTGATCCTAGGTTGTCCTCCAACTGCAACCAGTCCACGGCTACAGACTAGGCTTCTCTTGGTGTATGTCACATCTCTGTATGTTATGAATACACCGCATACTCTGTGTATCCAAATACACCTGAATCTTAAGAATACTGCAAAGAACTTTTAAAGGAGACTAGGTAACCCAAGGGTTTGGAAGAGCTGTCGCATTTCATTTTTGTGTCATTTTTATTAAGTCCATTGATCAAAAAGTAGCAGACCCCTGTGAAATAAGATCCTAGTTCTTCTGGCCTGGATCTCAACAGAGCAAGGGACGCTTTTTGAGATCTGCCATGGTTTCTGCACTAACAAGGCACTCTTGTTGGTTACCTAGGCCATTAGGACAAAAAAAAAAAAGCAGCTTAAGCCTTCCTGACTCCACCTGATGGGGTGGGATCTCCTACCACTACAGGCTATGATTTCTATGCCCTCTGAATGGCTATCTTCTTATGCCAAGGCTAGCAAGATGTCACCCTTGTAATGAGCTCAAATTCATGGTAAAACCACAACAAAAAATATGGAAAAAGATAGAGGAAAAGAGAGTCCTTGCTAGGCTTTCTGGGATCTAGTTGCCAAGCAGGGTAAAACAGCAATTCTAAAAGGAACATCTGAATTATAGAAACATTGGGATAGGGTTAATGCAAGTTTGCTAATTACCTGGTAAGGACCTGATCAAATGTACTGTCTCTGCATGTGCGCACACAAACACTTGCCTCACTGCCTTGCTTGAATAATAAGGCACAACAGGGCAATCATTGTTGTACCATAATTGCACTCCTCGGGTGTACGCCAGCCATGAACCTGAAGGAGGAGTGCTATCATCAACCTGAGAAGCATGATTATGGCCCAACAAGGTATGCCCTGTTGTGACTTATTACACTTAGAAAAGCTATCTGCAGTGTTGCAAACATTGAGGTGAGAGTGAGGAGAAATGCTTTTTAAGAGCCTGTGCTCTGGCAGTGCGTATTTAAAATGTTGTACCTGCTGCTAGGACTCCCCATTAGCCAATCATATTGCTCAAGTGTCCTTTGAATGACATACTTCATGCCCCATCTCAACTCTGTACTGAAAGATTAGAGGAATTAGCAACATTTTTTTTCAACCCTCTTTGAGCTCTCAAGAGACCTGCAAAGCACTAAGTGGTACACAGTGACTGAAAGTACGTGCCCCTTGCCAACATCAAAAAGCCTTGTCAAATATCTGGGGACAGTTAACTATTTTCCTCCCAGACAAATACATGTTTAGCAAACAGCTTGCAAGAACAGTTAAGAAACACAAGCTGAAAGGACGAGCTGGCTTTTTTGGCCTTGTGCTTTCATGGGCATATATCAATCCCTAGTTTTCAAATGAGGACCAAATGGGGGTAATGAGACCTGCCTAATTTCCAGAGCAGTTCTGAAGATTGATTAGCACCTGGAATGGTCTGGGAGATGTTCAACTGGCAGGTATTACAGGCATGCAAAATCAAGTTGAGGGGAGAGCACGGAAAGGATGTGGTATAAGCTGTGAAAAAAGCAAAACAAGTGGAAGAAATTGTTCGCTATGATGTTAGAACAGAGGATCTTTCCTGCGTGAGGTCCCAAGCAGAAGATTTGCAGGCAGTGTCTGTTTGGTAATGCGAAAACTAACTAAGGACCGTGGCAAGGATGCAGGACTGAAAGCAGAGCAATTCGACTCAAGAGCCTTCAGTCGAAGCAGAACACATCGCTCATGTTCAGAAGGGTCTTTCACCTTGGATGTGAAAGATAGCTTCTAACAAAGGGACTGTGCACAGGTTTTGATGAAATCTGAGCTCCTTCCAAACCACACTGGAGTAATAGGTGCCTCAAAACAGTCCTTGTAAGAAAACAGAGCTAACACAGACATTGCAGCTTCAACCAGTTGGGGAAAAAAATAATAATAAAAAAAGGGAGGGATTGCATGCGATATTAAATTCAGAGAGCTTTACAGCCAACATCTGGTCATTGGGACAGCTGGAGCAGTGTTGTGTAATTACTGTGAAGTGCAGAATAAAAAACCCTAAGAAACTGCCCCGTGATACCTAATCATCAGCCAGTCAAAACACGTTGGAGCTGATGTATATTAATCACTGGAAACCTTAGATAAATTCAGCAAACATTGCCTATTACAATATGTTTTTTTTTTAATAAAAAAAAAAAAGCTTTGAAATGGCAGTGTGCTTAGCAGCCTGATCCAAAGCTCACTGAAATATGTTGGAAAGTTTCCATTCACCTCGGTGAGCTTTGTGCATTGAGCTTTTTCAAGCTCAGGCAGCAGTTCAAAAATAACTTTACTGCAATATCCCAATTGTTTATTTGTGTACGAACAGCAGTGAAAGAGTACACATGGCCAAGCAGAAAAAGAGCACTCAGGAATAGTTTTAAATTGCCGTCATCAAAACCACTGACAATATAAAAATTCAACTATTTATGATGTTGTAACACAGCCTTTAAGAGGGATGGTGGTGGAGAAACTATGTGTAATGTAATCAACAAACTAACAAACTCCAGGGCACTCTAGATGACTTTAATATGCAGAATGTTTAAAATATTAACCAAACAATAATCAGGAATATCAGGATATGATTAAACAGTTTTTAAAATCAATCCTGAAAGTTTCTTTCCAAAATTTATTCAAACTGCTCCGTAGCCAGCTTGAAAGCTGCAGAAAACACAACATATATTTTAATGTGACCTACTAGGATAAAAATTAATTTGTGATTGTCCACTGTTGCCTGACTAGCCTCAGTGAGTTAGACTGAGTACATTTGAAATGAATCAAGATGTTCAACATCTGCCTCCTGTTATTAGGCTATTCTTTTTCTATTTATAAACAAACGCTTTGTTGGGGTTAGGCTGCAGATGCCATTACTCTGCGGATTCGTGTTTCCTTAGCAATCTGAACTTTGGGCCACGGGTAAAGGGCATGTTATAAATCTTGTGATATCTGTCAATGAATGCAGGGAGAAAATAATTAATTAGCAGACAGCACGGTCCGTTTGCACGGTCTTGCACAGCCAACATCTGACCATGTGCTACAAGGCACAGCATTAATGCAAAAACAGATTTTGGTTAACGCTGGCTTTTAGGAAGTATTTATCTACGTTTTAGTTAAAACAAACAATCCAGTGCTTGTGTGCATGGTCATCACATCTTGTCAAGTCTCCCATTTTGCTAAGGCTCACACAACTCTCTAGCTACTGATGTTTGTTCTTGGAAATCCCAGCACTTCCATGACCATGGTATACATAAACATCTTCATTCTCTCTTTACTCCCTTTCCATTGGAACTTCTGTTAATCTCCTCCTCAGCCTACTTCCAGTCTTTGTGTGCTTTCATGGGCATATATCACCCCCTAATTTTCAAATGAGGACCAAATGGGGGTAATGAGACCTGCCTAATTTACAGAGCAGTCTTTGTGTTAGCTTGGATTCCTCCCTTCTTCCTTTAATTGGGGTTCTTGCTCTGCCTGTCTGTTTCCATTCTGCATATCGGACTCCTTTCCTTCAACCTCCCTCTTAGCTGGGTTTGTCTCTGCTCTCATTCATCCTGATGTAACACCTTCCTCCTTGCCTTTCCTGGCTGCATTTCTTGCGCTCTCCTTGTTACTCTGCATTCTGCAAGAAATTCATCGTCCTTACTTCCTCACAGAAAATACTAGCACCATTTCTCTCCTCCCAGACCTTCTTCCTGGACTTCTTCTAAGCCTTCCACCTCTATCCTATTCACTGATTCTATCTTTGCCTGCTGTAACCAATAATTATCAGCACCTGAAAGTCAATGATTAATATAGCCTTACATCTCACAGTTTTTCTCTGTGTCCGCAGCATGGTCATGGCAAAAAAAACTTTACAATAGGGCGTACATGCATGAGGTCACAGCGTTTTACCACACAACATACAGGTAAGGATTTACATGGGTACATTTATCTCTTCCTTCACTATCAGGATTTTAAAAAGTAAGGTTAGAAAAGCAGGATGTTTTTTAAGAACTGGGCTAAACAGGTCATCAAGTCTAACAAGAAAGAGCAGGATTAAAACAGGAACAGGAATCCCTCTACAACTCCTAGTATTTCTCTAACCTGTTCCTAAAACATGTAATCCCACTGCCTTCATCCCAGGGCTTCAGCACCTCAGCACTGGCACTTCTCCGAAGCCATGAAAAAAAATATGCTTCCCTTGCCTCAGTGTAAGCCATTTCTTGCACTAACCGAAGGGGACATGGAGAACTGTTTAATCCCATCTCTTCTGCAGCAACTTTTAACATACTTGGAGGCTGTTACCATCTATTGCTCTGAGTCCTCTCCTCTTTAGACTGATCAAACTCAAACCTTTCCATCTTTCACGTTCTCCATCTTTCCTCAGGAGGTGATGCTTTCTGGGCCTCTGAATATTCACGATTTTTCTTCTTTGAGCTGTAACTAATTAGCCCCCTTCCTTCTTGAAGAGGAAACTGAAGCCAACAGCATCATATAGAAAATTCACTATAAGCAGATTAACTCTTCTACAGTAAAAGAAAGACACTTCCTCCATTTAATTACTTGGCCTATGCACGCATGTTAAGTTGCAGTGAGCATCTTGATACTAAAGGTAATATTAGCAAACATGATAATGCAGGTGGAGTAACAAAGCAATCACTGACAACAAATATTTTGAACTTTTTTCTCTTTTTCCTTTTTCTCAGATTTCTCACATTATGCTTTTTTCAGAATTATTCAGTACCTGCAGCTATCCACCATTAAAATTCCACACGCAAAGAGATTTTGGCTTACAGATTTGAGTGGGAGGAGTTTGATGTGTTTGTTTGATACAAGAAATTAAACTGAATCAATTCACTGATTTTTTTGCATAACTATCTTCTCATATCTTCAATTCAATTGCAGAGCTTATTCCTCAGCCAGTGTAAGAAATGTTACTGCAAATATATACAATCGAGATGTGCTGATGATTATTTAAATGAATCAATGAAAAACTTATAAATCTGACACTGATTACTTCATATCCTATGAAGAAAAATATATAACATATTCAACCTAATAAATGACTATAAAATTGATTAATGCATTTTCAGAATGCCCCACACAAGAATTACTTTGAAAAGATGACATTTTGATGACATTCCACATGGTAAAAATCTGTCTTGTCTCCTTAAATATCCTGATGTAAGCACATACATGCATGTATTCTCTCACTGAATTAATCTGCACAGCTAGGAGAGTGATGTCTGGACCTACTTTCAAAAATATTTAAAAGAAAAAAAAACACAGGAGGAGGAACAACTGTTTACATGGATTGAGAGTGATAGGACAAGGGGGAATGGTTTTAAACTGAGACAGGGGAGGTTTAGGTTAGATATTAGGAGGAAGTTTTTCAC
>JAOWBP010002978.1:44909490-44927971 GCA_028571105.1 Tragopan temminckii
TTCTTCATCACTCATATTTTTGGAAATGTTCATTATTTTTCAACTGCCTGCTCTATTAATCAGTATCTAGTGCAATGTTTTAGTTGTCCAAAATAAATGTCTAAGCAATCTTCTCAGAATGTTTTCAGAATCTGGTATTTTATAGCCTTCACTCTACTGCTTCTGGTGTCTTTTAGGACCTACTTGAGACAAGCACAGATGCTTTAAATACCAAATTTCTACTTCTTGATCCACTCAGAAGTTCCCCACTTAGCCATGAGGACCCCAGCAAGTTGCCTCTACATTCCTTTTACTGACAAAGTTGGATGATAGTGGAATTCCCAAGTTCTGACCATCTGATTCTCCTACTTCCCACTGGAGCTACAGCCCAGACACATCTGTGCTATGGGACAGAGCAGATTTCCAAGAAGGTGCTTTCTATCCAGACTGTCTTATCTGTGTGATGCACAGGGGCACTTTTCAGATACAATACCTTGGATCTAGAAGCACCACAGACTAATGCAGACTAGTAACACAAATTTCTTCTCAGGGCTGCACAGATAAGGCAGTGCTACAGCCAGCTGCAGAGTCAACTTTGACAGCAGCTCCAAACCTGCAGCATACTGGTTGTTAGCAAGTGGTGCTCACCTGTAGGGACCATGGAAACTTACCAGGCCCTATGAGCTATTCCAGTATAACAGTGAATAACAGGTTTTGGTAATCCTCTTGTTTGTGTCCTCTATCTCACCTGATCATTGAAAAAGGGGAAAAAAAAAAAAAAAACCCTAAATAATCCCCACACAACTGTGTCTCTTTACAGAAACAGATGTCTTCTCCAACTACTAGTAAGTGTTTTACTCAACAGAACTTTACATCTGAATATGTCAGATGATAAAGAGATTTGCCATACCACTTCTGACAAAACTTTCGTATCCTTTTACCCTGTATGTGGCTGGAACAGCTTTCACCTCTGTACAAACCTGCCCACCTGTGAACAGCTTCTCCAGAACCCTAAATCAACAAACCATTCTGGTATGATTGCTGAATTCCAGTGCCGTTAGATGCTCTTGGTGAAAGGCTTTTTAGCTATTTTATTAAAACACTGGCTTTAAGTATTTGGGCTGGGTTTTTTTTTTTAAGTGCCCACAGATCCCTAAGGACTGCATTCCAATACATTAAGATGCATTATATTATTGCAATATTTGTAGTAGCACTTATTAAAACGGCGTTAGGGGAGTTGGGATCATAAATTTTCCTGGTCTGCATCCATACCAAGCTGAAGTATGTGTATGTTTGATAGATGGGCTGTAAAATGAGGGCACATTCTCACGTGTGAAGTGTGAATAGTTTCTCCACTTATTTATTGCAGTTGGTGTTACATAGGGTCTGGGACAGAGCACCATGTTCCAGACAGAACTGACAAGAAGGGGGAAATGACAGTGAAAAAAAGATCATGCTCAGAGAACCTGAACAAACATCAACTATATCTTCCAATTGATTTCCTTAAACTTTGAATCAGACATTTTTAAAAGCCACTCCTGATCTCAGTGCATTCAGCTATTGTAATGCATAGACTGTTTCAGCACCAGAAGATTCCCAGGGTTAGACTCTGATCTGAAGGGCTGGAAGATACACGAAGAAGTGCTAAGTTAAGCCCAACCACATGCTCAGAAAATAGAAGCAGAGAACTAGGGAAAACATCGGGCTAAATATACCACTTTCCGTGCTAGCAGTTCACACTCCACAGGTCTCAGCTGGAGAACAGCACATATGATGCCAAGAGGAGGCTTTTAATTTTCAGCTACTGCCTTTCTGTGACAGTGGGCTTTCATTCTTGCTCGAAGGCTCTTCAAGGACCATGTTTGGTTCACGTCTTGGAAGTTCAACAAACCAGCACCTTCAGTAAACACTGAAATCCTGCACTCTTATAAAGCAAAGGAAAACAAGGCAGTAACACTAGATGATGGTATCTTAATCCTGAAAGTGCTGCAGGGAGATCACATTGTCTGTAAGCTGCTTGCAAAATACTGTTCAACCTTATCAAAAGCAAGTGTATTGAATTTTGGCTGAAGTAAGCAAGTACAGAGAAGTAAGTAGGATGAAACAAAACTCTTCATCAAAGCAAACCACAGTAAGAGAAATGTTTTACCTCCTTCAAATTAAGATACAGAAAACACACCACAATTTAAGAACATTCCCTGCCTTTTAGCAGCAAAGATGCAGTAAGCAAGGGCCAAACTTTTCAGTTACAGCTCTCCTCCCTCTGCTAAATTTCAAGGGATGGACTTTAAACTGGCTGCCACAAGGGCATGTGGCAGAAAAGGCTCACTGAAGTACTGGGGAAGTGATACTATGACCAGTTGCAATGCAGGAGTACATAAAGCATGACAGGTACTATGGGTGGGGAAGACAACTTGATAGAGTGTGGCAGTAGAAGATGAAGTTGTGTTGCAACAGGGTCGGTAGCAAGTGCTGGAAATACAAAGCAACCTGGTGTCCCTTTCACTGTTCTGTCTGCATGGCCCTGCTCATGCGCTCACAAAAAGGTAGTGTGACAGGGCAAACTGTGGCTGTGTTAAACTTACAAATCTGCCTCATGTTCCACTGAACACATGTCCAAACTCTGTAGAAACATAAACCTATTAAATCATGTGCCAGAGAACAAATCTGCCCAGAAAAGCTGCTTGACGCCCTAGTCAAGGACTACAACTGAGAACACATTGAGACAGCGGTCTGTAGCTATCAACTTTGAATGATTACGCTTCCAAATCCTTTGAGAAAATGGTTTTCAGCAGAGGAAATGCCAATGATGACTAGGGAGGAGGCCAAAACTTGTGAAAGCAGTCCTTGGCAGTGTCTGCTTCAGCATGGGTTGCTGCCTACAGCACTTCCAATCCAGCAAGACAAACAGGAGGCAGAAGAGCAAGGTGGCTCCATCTGGCTTCATAAACTTCACACTCACCCAGGAGGAAGATGAAACCAGGAGCTTTCCAGAGCCAGGAATTTCCCACATCCTATGTGGGGGCTTCGATATGAGTATAGCGGTTGTGGTTAACAGTTTTTCTGGCTATATCAGCACTCCTAAAACAAGTATCTTTCTCACTTACCATACCACCATTAGGAAAGGAGTATGCCCACATCACCAGAAGACACCCTAAAGATAGTGGCTGGGGCTTCAGCAGCTCTAAGACTGGTCTCGGAGTGCAAAGAGCATAGAAAAATGCAAAGTAGTGCCCTCTGTCCTATTCAGATATGCCATATAGAATGAGTGCTAGAAATAATATGTCTTCATGGTCCCAACAGGGCTAGAGGGGCAACAGATCTTTTATCAGACCTGCTTTCATCAGGTCAGTTGTATCCAAAAAAGGTAACTGTGCTAGCCTGTGACAAGTTTGTGACTGCAAAATGTCCCCTGCAAATGGAAGGATGACTTGCACCTTGCTACTGCAACAGGTTTGTTACTACTGTATGCAAGCCATGTTACTGTCCAGCTTGGGCCACTACAAAACTGAGTCTGAGCTGAAGATGCCTAATTTCCTTCCCTTTCTTGAAGCTGGAGAGCAGCAAGGGCTGACCTTTAAGAAATTCTGCCTAACTGGTGTCTAGTAACAGCAAAAGCAAAACAAGCCCAAACTTATTTGAATCTTGTGGATGGAAATCTGCCAGGTATGCACACATGGCTTGGGTTTGCAGAGGGGGAAGGGAGGATGTATACACAGGTGAAGATAAAAACCTGGAATTCAAGTGATTACACAGAACGTGAAGTCAGCATTAATTGAACTTTTGATTCAGATTCCAAAATTTAACATTGTGATAGCACGCTCTGATCAGAGATAACAGCAGTGAAAGTAAAGACAGGCACAGATGGTTTGGGTTATGTTCAGATTAAACTTGCTTCCTTCAAAATCGCTTCTCACACTTTACATGTAGACCTCAAGTTCCGTATTTTGCCTCGTGCTCTCATTTGATCTATTTACTCAGACCTGGCTATTTCCTCTTGTTGGTAATTTCCTGAAGTAAGACATAGTAAACCAGCGGTTACATCAAATCATCTCAAGTTTCATCTATTTCAACAGCCACAAAATGTTCAAGTAAGTTTCCTCATCTTCCACAGCCATTGAGCTTTCCTGTTCTTGTCATCTCATCATCAACCCAAGGTTTAGCAAGACACAGAACAAAGCCCTATATAAATCCTAGAAAGGCTCCCAACTCCTTCCTTTTTCACCTGCTGTTCTCCAGTTAAATCAGGCCAATACACGTTTCCTGCTCCCTGAATCTTCCCATTATTCCTCCCATAATACTACAATCTAGTTTCTTCCTGTCCTAGACTCTGGACCTGCCGAGACCTTCAGCAGTTTCTCTCCTGACAGCCACAACTTCAACTTCTCTTGTCTGGTTGACACCCATGCAAAAGAGTTGGAAACAGCTTCTTCTTCTCTGGTTCCCCTAAATACAATCCATCCCTTTAACTGCCTTCCCTCACTACCCTATTTTCACTGCATCAGATTCAACCTTTCAGCCACGACCTTCAAAGTGGTTCACCACTCTCCCAGTTACCCACTCTAGTTTGCTATCATCTTGTAATCCCTTCCACCCCCGGTTATGGATCTTAAACTTTTGTGTTTTCATGTATAGAAGTATGTGTGTGTACATATGTGTGTGTACATATGTGTGCAGTCCTAGATACACACAGCTTATGCTAGTGGCCGAAGACAGGTATTTCTGAATGTATTTCTACAGTTTTAAATTGAAAGGATGAAAATGCCTCAAGATTCTTTCGAGTTTCTTATATTCCAGTGCTGTTTTAACTCCTACATTAACACAGATCACATTTTCTTCTAAAATGCACCCAAGAGAACCTTACCTCTTTCCTGACGTGAGGAAATCAAGTACAGGGCAGTTAGAGCTTGACACATCTTGCAGGGGTGACTGCTTGTGTATTTAGCTTTCTTCAGCAATGGGTCTGGTGTAACCAGGGGATGCTGGTGAACTTCATCATACTGGGATCTATCTCATCCTGCTGCTTCTGTAACCAAAGCCTCAAAATTACTCAAAATGAAATAAACTGATTTTAGGACTGTCTGCTGTATATGAGTCTCATGTTACCTCATGGTCAGATTTGACTTTCAGCTGCGTTAAGATGTCAACTAATCAACATTTCTCCACCATCTGCCTCTCTCCATCAGCTGCCTTTCTCCTGCTCCTTCCCCCAGTTCTTAATCAATCTCTCATGTACTTTGGCCTACTCAGAGCAAGCCTTCCTTCCTGCCATCAAACCAAAGAACAGACGCTGGCTTCACCACACCGAGGAAAAAGGTATTGCTATATAATACTACTTAGCTTTTTTTAAGAGTCTTTAATGTTCAAAACTGCCCAGATGTGAACTGGTTCATATGATACATGGCAGGATACAATTTATAAATGGAGAAACAGAGGCAGGAAGGTAACAGGAGTTCCATAAGGTCTTACATAGATACTGTAGCAGGATCAGAAGTCTCCTGGCTACTGCTGTGTCCTTCTACCCTCAAAATCCAGAATCTGGCCTTTTACAGACAGAACAGTATTACAACAACTCCTGAAATCTCAATTCTACATCATTCATATAGGTTAGTCTTTTGTTTTTGATACTTCCTACTGATTTATACATATAAGCATACTGTAACAATAAACCCATTTGGAAAAACCAATTTTCCAGATTCGAAAGCTTACATATATATAAATACACACACACACACACATATATATAATATACACAGTCACACATACATACAAATCCAGACTAGGTCAAAAACAGCTGCCTACCCACTGTTTCTAACCAGACCTGAATCACAATGTAAACACACACACGCATGTCCCCTCTGCATGCAGTATGTCTGATTAAATACTATGTTAGCCAACGTGTTTTGATGGGTTTTCAGAATGATTTTTAGAACATTGATTTCTCTTGCTAAAGGTTTGCTAGATTTAGATGTTTTCTACATTATTCTGTTCTAGATTTTCCAAAAGGGCTCTAGAAATTTATCAGAGTAATTCTGAAGAAAGAGGCTAAAAATGCAAGTCTGTAGACAGCAGAAATAAATGCTGGAAATCACAGAATTTATCTACTTTTAGGCAGAAAGTATTTACTTTTGGGGAATATCGGCATCACCATGCTCACTCACACAGTGTCCCATGCTTTTCTTATTGCTGGTTTCAGTAGTCATTTAAAGAAATTTACAGTAATCCCTCATTTATAATAGCATGTGGAAATAACTACAATAATAACAGTAATGGGCTACTGCTCCCAGGCAGATATCAGACTGATTTTCCTCTTACTTCCCAGGGTTCCCAGTGTCCTCTTCCCCTCCTAAAGCTCAGGGGAAGGAGGAACCCTGCCCCATCTGAGTATGGAAGTGCCATCCCCCACTGTCTTCTCGTGGCTGGAACACCAATAAGAGAGAGCAGAAAGCTACCTCAGTGAAAAGCAGAAAGTCAGTAATATAAGAGCAAGATAAGCGCAGTGACTTGACACATATCCTGAGACAGTGAATTTGAATCCCTTCCTTGATCTCAAGTGCCAGACAACTTTCAGGTTTTTGATATGCGTATGCTGCAGTAGTCTTTATTGAAACAAAGAAGAGAAGGAGAACAAAGGAACAGGAGGAAAGAAAGAGCATCTCAACCCAGCTGAAGTGTTGCAGTCAGAAGATTTAGCTTGGGTCCACAAGGCTAAATGCTAAGGATGCAGTGATAAGCCCTGCCTCAGACTGGTTGCAACACTGACTTTGTCTATAGACAAACATCACGATGATTTAGGAAATATTTTACACACACTAGAAGAGAATGTTCGTCCTTACAGAGGGAACTGAAATTGGATAGAATATTTTTAGACTGGCTGATTTGGCATATCCTCATCTCTCTGTCCTCAGCTACTGGAAACCCTCAGCTCTGGCACCTCTGCCTTCCCAACTTTCCCCTGTCCATACACTGCACCAAAATATTGTAAGCATACTGATGACAACTTTGCTAGCACCACAGAAAGCACCATGAACACAGCTTGTTACAACTATAACATCCCTGACCAAGAGTCAAATAATGTCTACTGCCCCCATTAGGTGAGAACAACTGAGTGCTAATTATCTAACTCTTATATTTCCTATTTCCTCCTATTTCAGAGGGTGTTTGCATGTCTCCTCTTTAACTTCTGTTCTCTACACTGAATTCTCTAATATCTGCTTTGTGTCCTCTGAAAAGGCTTGTGCTGCTCCAAGATCACTACTGGAGAAGAGAAAGCTCCAAGGTGATCTGATAGTGGCCTTTCAGTACCTAAAGGGGAGCTACAGGAAAGAAAGGGATAGACTCTTTAGCAAGGTGATAAAACAAGGGGAAATGGTTTCAAGTTCAAAGAGGGTAGATTTTAGTTAAATATAAGGAAAAAATATTTTACAGTGCTGGCGGTGAAGCACTGAAACAGATTGCCCAGTGACGTGGTTGATGCCCCATCTGCAAAGACTTTGAAGGCAAGGCTGGATCGGGTCCTAGACAACCTGATCTAGCTGTGGTGTCCCTGTTCATTGCAGAGGAGTTGGACTAGATGGCTTTCAGAGGTCCCCTCCTAAGGATTCTATGATTCTACTAGTAATTATTGCAGACTAGGACAACAGAAGTTCTATAGTACAAACAATAGTCCCATGAATGCATGCAATGCATGCAACAATGGTTTTGTTAAGATTTCTTATTAGTTTCATCAAGTTCTGAATGGATAACTCAAACCCGTCATTCTAGGATTGTTCCATCTCTATGAAGTAATAATTCCTCTCGAAAATTCAACAGGACAACTTTGCTGTCTTGCCACAATCTCGGTATCAAAAGGCTGTGTAAGTACTTCACTCTTTCAATGGTTAGAAATCTCCACAAAACATGGAGTGCTGAGACCATTTCAACTTACATCACTTAGCTTAAAAAATTTATCGTAGCTTTCATTTTGCTTAAATCTTAGTATTTGTGATTCATCGTACCTTACTAAGTACACTGCTTTGCATCCAGCACCAAGAGTTGTTCAGTATCTGTCTCATAAATGCTATCAGCAAATCAGAGCACCTTTTTTCAGCTTCTGTGGGCTAAGGATGTTTTATCCTGTTATTTTTCCTTTTGCGGACCATGGATTTTACAACTCACAAAGCTGCTATGCGTAGACAACGCTCCAGGAAAATAATCTGGGAGATGTTTGGTGGGGATTTGGGGCTGCACCATCTGGTGGCCCCAATGTACGTCATGGCCACAAAGCCTAGGGACCAGGTAAGCAAAAAACTTCTGCACAACGTTGTACACTAAAAATCAAAAACAGCAATCAGAGCTCATATTGGAGGGGCTACAACATGTATGCTGCAGAGTGCACATCCATCACTGCCTGAGAGCAGTGATACACAAAAATTGGCAAGGGAAGAAGTGGTTTTATTGTTGTCTGAGTTGTTGCCCCTCCTGCTTCCCCCATCTCCAAAGTATGTAAGGGTAGCCATGCACAAAGAGAAGCCCTGCCACCAGGTTGACCACAGATGCTTTAATAAACTGAAGAAAAGAAGCACAATCTGTTCTCACAAAATATCTCCAGTAACTTTTTTTTTTTTTCCCCCAGTCCCAGTGTTTAAAACTAGCCACCATTGGGAAAATTAAATTCAATATCTATGATGTGATTTCTCAAAGTGTAGTTTTCCAGGAAAAGAAAGCTGAAGTACATCCAGCACTTCTGAAAAATCTGATTATTTAATTCAGTCTAATTATTTAATTTGTCTGACAAGGACAGGAGCTTAACTTCATACACTTGTTTATGAAAGCCTTGGGCTTCAAGTAATGGTGGGCAAAGGATGCATAACTAATATAACAAGAAATCAGGAAATGAATATGTTGAAGTTTCTACTGCAGTTCTAACTTTGTCACAACACACACAGGTCTTTTGTTGGCTTCCTCCATAGAGGTGTATTTCCTGTTTTTCCTGGTTAAATGTAAATACCAGAAATTACTCAGTGTGTTATTAAATGTCAGGAAATGCAATTCAACTGAGTAAAGCATGTTGCTGGAAAAAATCTGGATGGAGCAAATTATTTGGTGTCACTTTTAAATAAGATATTACTCCATTCTCTATTTATGAATTGTTCATGAAAAGACTTGTTTTTTAATGAGGGCTTTTCTCCCTCTTTGAAAAGCAACGAGTAAATGATATAAGTGATCATACTCACTGAGAAAGTGACAGCATTCAGAAGAGATTCTTCACTCCAGCTTTGGATACTCACTCCACTCTACCTGATCCCTGTGCAGAGGTTTGACACAGGGCTTTTACTTCAGGTTAAGTCCTGCTTAGCTGTTGAAAATGCAAAATTAAAACGTGCATCGCCCATCTTTATCTTTGTGAGACTGGGCACAGAATTCACATGCTCCTGAATACGTGCATTTTAGAACTCGTACAAACCTTAGCAAAGGCTACTATGCATGCTCACATGCATTTCTGTATTTTTGCAAACAGACAACAAAGCCCAGTAGTTTCCCCCAGGCAACATTTTCTAGGCAGCAGATTTAAAAACAAAACTCAAGATCCACTATGTTAATTCACAACCATATGCTGCTGGTAAGGTCCTCCTTTTTCTTTTTCTCCTTATCAGTGAATTATTTGGACGATCTTATCTTTGACCTAAGCGGAACTGTTTGCAAATCACAAGGCTAGTGCACCCTTCAGGAAGTTGAACAGTTGCACACTGTTATTCATCTGAAGCTCTGGAGGGCTTTTAGCATACAAGGTTACATAGTAAAAATAACTGTAGGTGCACGGAATGTTTCCTAAAAATCTATGAGTTTTTTTAATAAAGATAATTTCTGCAAACAGTGAGAAACAAAGTCAGGAAAATTTGGTTTACAGGAGATATATTACTAAATATCCCACAAATACAATTTCTGCACATGGGAATACAGGCAGAGATGGAAAAAAAGAAAACCAACACAAATCCCTGCTTGCAAAAATACGTATGCACTCACAGATACTATGCTATACGAACTGTTTATTGGAACTGTGTCCCATGTCAGTACTGAGGAGAATAAAGAATGGAAAATAACTTTGGAATCGAATAGAGACCTTGTCACAGTTAAATTTGATACTTGGAGTCCAAGCCAATATACTGCCAGGCCAAAAAAAAAAGAAAAAAGTTTACAAGGAATAAATACTGGATGGAAAAAATAAAAGTTAAATGAACATCGTACAGTAGAGAGAAATATCAATAATTAGGCAAATGCATAATAGCCCTATGAAGTCAATTGCTTTTATGACAGTGGGACTGGAAACATAAGCAGTTTTAGGGCTGAACATTTGCAAAGAATTAAGACTGGTTAGAACATACAATGGGTGCTGTGTATGACTTAACAGACAATAAGAAAGCAGAAGAATTCAAAGATATTTTTGATACAGAAGGATGTATTAAGAAGGAATACTGTACTTTTTTTCAACCTGCAGTAACCCTTCCTTCCCCAGTCACTCTCCAGGCAGCCTCTGGAGGTACTATTATGTGGAAAGATTCGAGAGAAGGTCTCAGTATACTCCACAAAATCAGCCAAAGGAAAGCAAATGCTGCAAGTGGCTGCTTCTGCAATAGGCCACACGAGTTCACATAAACGTGTGCATATTCTGTAGATACTGTAGCCAACATCACAACTCCAAAAGCAGGGAGTATTCTTACTGTATCTTCATGGTTTTCATGCTCTTTGATTAAGCTCGGGCAACTACTTCCTTACCGTTAGTAAAATAGGCTACCAATCAAAATTTGGAATCGATTTTTAATTATAATCTGTATTTTAGATACTCACTATGACTACAGCACTTTCAGTTGGAAAGATACTAGAGCGCAATTATTTCCGTGAGCTTCGCCAAAGCCCATGCAAGACCACAAACATCTTTACATTAGCTTAATTAGCTGGCTTAAGCCACATTCATCTTTATGTTTCACATAAGTTTCCAGTTCTTGCAGGTACAAAGCACACTCAAGTTAATGCCTCTCCCGGCCTGTGGATCCAAGCCCTCTCTTAGCTGGCAATACACCCAGCAGGAGTGCAGGCTGCCCTACCCACAGCAGCCCACAGCAAGGTCCTGAGGCTGATACCTGCAAGGTGGGAGATGTTCACGCTGGGAGGTGTTTGATGAGAGATCCAATCATCAGTGGTTTATATGAAGGATGAAAGGGTGAAAGCAGCTCAAGTTCCCACTCTATTTAAAACAAATACTTAAAAGAAAAGAAGACTTTGCTGCCCTTTCAAGAAAGAACAGCATAGGTGCTAAACTCCAGGAAAGGCACAGGTCTGTAAATCCCAGCCTGACACAGGTCCTTCCATGTCAGCCTGTACTCAGTGCAGAAAGCAGTCAAGTTTAAGACACTTCACTTTCCATTGGCACCTGCTGCACAGAGTGGTGGTACCTGAATTAGACCCTACAGCTCCAGTCTTTCTCCCACACTCCTGAAAGTCCAGACATAAGTGATTAAGCAAATAAACCCTGGGCTCTTAAATTCTAAAAATCAGCGGCAGTTTTCTGACAAAAATCAGTCAGCCTAGAGCATCATCCCTGATTTCCTAGCTTTTAGTCCTACACCCTAATCAGCAATCAACCCGCTAAATACAGTTATCGTGTATTCAATACGGATTTATTACCAAGTAACAGCATTGTGTAAAGAAATAAAAGATCTCTTTGTAAGGTTTCATTTTATTGCCACCTAAATTCCTGTCTGATATAATACACTGGCAATATCCCTTGGCAAGATGAAAATTTCTCACCTGTAGTAACACCCAACTCAAGAAAACCACTTATGAGAAATGAAAATCTCGTTTAGCAAAGTGACCTGACTTCATTACTACTTGACTTGCAGTTCATCTTTACAAAAGTAGACAGATTTCTTTGCTTCTAACAGCTGAATTTCCTAGTTCAATAAGAAATAAAGGTAAATCAAAAACAGAATTATTCCATCAATAGCCAGAACAGACACTGCACTCCCTGTATTTAATTTTATTCTAGTGCCTTTGGTACCAACTAGCACAAGACAGACAAGTTTTAAAATGCTAACATTAAATTCACAGACACACACACACACAAATATTTTTATGAATTAGAAGCCTGCAAGTCAGAGCCTCTTCTAATACAGCTATGAATTTTATTATATTATTACTATTATTATTATTACTATTATTACTAAAAAGAGAAGAAAGATCAAATGGCCTGGTTTGAGTGAATTTATTTAAGTTAAGCCTGCTGTTGCAAGCATATCTAGCCCCACATTTATCTTTTCTACCTATCAATATAACCAGATCCTCGCATCTTAAGTGTGTCCCAGTTTCCAAAGTAAATTTCAGCAAGGCTCAGCTCAGGATTCTTGTGAGTTTCAGTTTAAGAAGTTACATGTAGCCTTGATAAAACTGTGTCATTATCCACTTAGCTCTACAAAATCAGAATTTCAGGGCCACTTCAAAATGTCCTAATAAAAAGAACACCATCAACTTCAGTGAAGAGACATTTCTGTAAAAGCCAAATACATAATGGAAGAGTTATACATAAGACTTTTCCCTACAGATAGATAAATACGCATGAAAAAACCAACTTCTTGGTGGTATATATAAATATAGGACATTTATGAATGTAACCAATACGTGTATTACTGTATATATGAATTATTATATATATGTTATATTATATATGTATTATATAATACATATATTATATATGTGTATTATATGTATATATGAATAAAAACACAGAGTTTACAGTGACTAACAACAAATCCCAGATTAGTTATTTGGATACTGTTCTAACTATTCATAAGCAAAACTAGAAGGAAATTCATTGCAAACTCCCTTGCAAGCACTGATTGTTCTGGTCAGTTAAACAAAGTTGACCAATGCCATTTACCAGCAACCAATGTCATTTACCTGGACTTGAGCAAGGCCTCTGACATGGTCCCCCATCACATCCTTATCTCCAAATTGGAGGGATGTGGATTTGATGGTGGACCACCTGGTGGATAAGGAATTGGCTGAAAGGCCAGACAGAGGCTTTTCAAGGCCTGAATCAAGGCAGACAGAGGGTGGTCATCAATGGCTCCATGTCCAGGTGGAGTCCGGTAACGGGAGGCATCTCCCAGGGGTCTGTCTTGGGACCGGTGCTCTTTAACATCTTTATCAGTGACATCAATGACGGAATCGAGTGCACCCTCAGCAAGTTTGCTGATGACACCAAGCTGAGTGGTGCAGTTGGCATGGTTGAAGGAAGGGATGCCATTCAGAGGGACTTTGACAGGCTGGAAAGGTGGGCCAGGGAATCTAATGAGGTTCAACACAGCACAGTGCAAGGTTTTGCATTTGGGCTGGAGGAATCCCAGGCATTTATACAGACTGGAAGGAGCGGTCCTTGAGAACAGCCCTGCAGAGAAGGACCTGGGGGTCTTGATGGATGAAAAGCTTAACATGAGCCAGCAGTGTGCTGTTGCAGCTCAGAAAGCAAATGGTATCCCAGGCTCCATCAGAAGAGGGGTGAAGCAGGGACAGGGAGGTGATTGTCCCCCTCTACTCTGCCCTTGTGAGGCCCCAGCTGGAGTACTGTGTCCAGGTCTGGAGTCCCCAGTACAAGAAAGACAGGGAGCTGCTGGAGAGGGTCCAGAGGAGAGCCACAAAGATGGTCAGGGTGCTGGAGCACCTCCCCTACAAGACAGTCTGAGGGAGCTGGGCTTGTTCAGCCTGGAGGAAAGAAGACTGCAGGGTGACCTCACTGCAGCCTATCAGTACCTAAAGGGAGCCTCCAAACAGGAGGGGAGTCAACTCTTTGAAAGGGTAGATGATGGCAGGACAAGGGGAAACGGTTTTAAGTTGAGGGAGGGAAGATTTAGGTTGGATGTCAGGGGGAAGTTCTTCACAGAGAGAGTGGTGAGGTGCTGGAACAGGCTGCCCAGAGAGGCTGCGGATGCCCTGTCCTTGGAGGTGTTCAAGGCCAGGCTGGAGGGGGAGCTGGGCAGCCTGGTCTAGCATTGAATGTGGAGGTTGGTGGCCCTGCGTGTGGCAGGCGGGTTGGAGCTTGATGATCCTTGAGGTCCCTGCCCACACAAGCCATTTTATGATTCTATGAACTACTGCAGACAGTGCCACTGATTCTAATCCAGACAATACAGAGGTTATTACTTTTCACTGCATTTGGGTAACGTACCTGGTAAGAACACAAGTCACTGCCCTCCCTCTCCATCAGCACATACATCTGTGGTTTGGAGAGACCTCTTTAGAGGGTGCCCAGTACAATACTGATGTCATGTACTTAGCTGAAGGCATATTCTTCAAGACTGTAAAACAGACTAATTCGTGATGAACAGTAAACTGTCATTTGGACCTCAGCCTTTAAAGCTCTGAGTTGCAAGCAAAAAAATCTATGTATTGTTTATTTTCTAGTACCTTCTTTCAGGACTTCTAATACCAAAGGTAACACTTAAGAGACAGATGGTTCTTCCGTATGCCCCAGATGGCCTCTCCCACCTCTATTCTCAGGGTAGTGCGCCCTGCTGGCCCAGAAGACCAATGGGATCCTGGGCTGCATTAAAAGGACTGTGGCCAGCTGGTCAAGGGAGGTGGTCCTCACCCCTCTACTCTGCCCTGGTCAGGCCTCACCTGGAGTACTGCATCCAGATCTGGGCTCCCCGGTACAAAAAAAGACAGGGATCTGTGTGCTGTAACTGAATGTTTTAATAGGGATGGATACAACTAATATACTGTAACAGTTAATGATTTTTAAGGAAATCTTATTACTTTAGTGAATAAATTAGCAGTTGAACAAAAAACAAAAACTGAATAAAGATAATATAAGTCTTCTGGGGAACCCTTCCATTGCTCCATTTACTGTTCTCACTGTTACACAATCAGAAAATGTATTGCTATGACTCTCTTTTTTCTCCAAATGTTTCCACTGAAAGATCAGCAATATTCAGAGATTAATTCCTTTAACAAATTACAATCCATTATCACATAGGCAGCTCTTTGGTAAAGGTGTGGCAACAGATTCTTTGCTTTCTGTCAGTGCTCTCGGCTGATGAACAAAAACACTGAACTTGACGCCTTGGTTAGCAGCTGCCCTCACAAAACCACTATTTGCAGTCATGGTGATGGCTTTTAAAGTGTCTCCTGTCCCAAAAATTGTTAGAGAACGGCTGTTGATTTTTGAACTAGCCACTAGTCGTAAGGCACGATCAGATGGCTGATCTGGGACCACATTAATTCTTTTAACAAGCAATGCAGCTCGCTCTTTCTCCCCAGGCCCTCCCAGCGTTTCCAAGATTGACTGAAAATCTCTGACAGCAGATTCACATGCAAAGAGCTCCTTCCTCTCCATGAACTCCTCCAGCTGAGGCAGGACTCTCTCCCTCCTTTCTTGAGCCGCTTGCTCTGTCAGCACTTTTTCTTTGAAGATGAAGTAGCAGCCACCATAACTCAGAGCAGAGACATAGGTTATTAATGTAGTGATGTCTAAGTTCACTCTATTGCACACATTTACTTTGATCTGTGTAGGAAAAGCAATGCTGGTCACTAAATTCTCCCTATCTACTCTGGTGACCTGCAGTTCGAGGTCTTCTTCATCTGATTCACTGGCACTTAGGTGCTGGTTTTCCACAGATGGTTCTACCAGAGAGTTCACTGCAACAACATCTCCTCGCACAGATATCCCCATCTCCTTAAGTCTCTCTGCCATAGGACTGGACACACTGTTGTAGAAGGCAAATATTATGTGGGGATTGCTGTACTCCACTGGCTGTTGACAGCTTGCCTGCAGGAAGTCTTCAGCCTGCTCAATGATACTTTTGTCACCATACTGGCCCCTTCCCAACCAGATATTATGCAGGGCTTCAGCCTTCCGACCAATGGCCTTCACCCATGTGTGACCTCCATTTGCTACAACATCTACCACCAGTGTCTGTCTGTTTCCAAACCTGTCCTCATAAGAAAAGACTTGGAGGACACTGACAACATCTTCCAGGTTCTCTGCTGACTGGATAATGGCTTGGAGATGGGTGAGGTTTGTACTCTGCAGATGGGATTCTTTAATGACCACCTTCCCTGACTCCACTTTGTGTAAGAAGTTTAACTCAGCCTTCAGTTTGCCACACAGTTTTGCCCCACCTTCTATTCTCCTTTTCTGGAACTTTGAAAGGGCTTCTGCTCTCTTGATCAGTTCTTTGGCAAGGGCAATTCTTTCACTAAGCAACGACAGCACAGACATGTTGGAAACATTATTCCTATTAGATGAAAGCAAAGGAGAAGACTGTTAGGACACAGCTAAGAATAAGGACAGTCAAAAGGTCACTGCAACAGTACACATTGGAACTCTGTAGTAGATTTGGTGGAACAGCTACCTGTACAGTAAAGCACAAGCATCAGAAACCTCAGCACAAGCCCCACCAAAGCCTTCACCTTTGATGACACAGCCTAAAGCCTAAGGTTTCAGTTCTCAGCAAGGAAGAACAACAGCCCTTAAGTCTCCACAGACACCTTGCAAGATGGTGCATCTTTTCACTCACATATGAGTCCCCCACAGAGCCGGTCATTTAAAGAAATCTCAGCTCCCGAAGTTCATTTGCAGATGTTGCCATTCAGAGCAAAATTAGAAATTCTCTTAACTCCATATGCAAATGTTTCCCCTCCCTCAGACCACACTATCATTATAATATTAGTACTCTACCATGCTTACAGATATACATAAATCACTGTCTGCTTCTCAGTAGTTATTTAATATAGCATAGAAAATGCCCATTATATCTTACAATTCTGAATAGCATACCTCTGTCCTCTCCAACTTACACTATATAATCCCCCAAATAAGCTACTAACACCCCTCTGGGTAAATTTCAACATCACACAGCACTGTGACAAATTATAATTTGTAATTCCAGGGCCAGGAAGATCTGGAAATCTCTGTGTTCTCTAGCTTCACCACAAAAATCACAGAATTATAGGGGTTGGAAGGGATCTCTGGGGATCATCAAGTCCAATCCGCCTGCTAAAGCAGGTTCACCAGAGATTTATTGTGCAGCATCAGATACACACATTCCTCTGCATCTACACTACTTAATACGTCTCCCTGAACATAACAATAGGAACTGCTTAACTGAACAATCTGAAAAATGTACAATTAAGTACCACATCAAAAACACAATTTTTAAATTGCCACTACGGAGAGTGAAATTCATCCATTTTCACTCCCAACTATGAGTATAAACAGATGTTCCTGTGATTTTTATCTGAACTGCACTTTGAAGAAAACTAGGATCAAAAGGCAAAACAAATATAGTTCAAAGATGTGAAAAGTGATACAGCCTCAGTCCTACAAAAGACTCTGTCATTACTACTCTGGAGCCTGACTTCATTATGCACAATTCAAACACAGTTATTATTAACTCCTACTGGCTCAGTAAATTCTTAACATTACCAGAATCTTTCCTTTCTTGTCAACCACTGTCTAAAATCTTCCATCGTGCCTTATTCACTCTCTTCAGGGTCAGAAGATGCCAACAAACTCTATCCTTTCCTCCCAAAATCCCAACCAGGCAGGTTCAAGCACTAATCCCTTTACTGTCAAAAGTGAATCTTCCTCCTACCAGTGCCAGGACAGCAGAACTTTGACTCACTTTTGGCTCTGCGCCACAGGAATTAAATATAGCTCGTGCCTTCTGCAATTTTTGCCTTGACCATCTCTTGCCCTCCACAGCCATTCTGTGCAGCCAGAGCTCGCGGGGGCTACAAGGCACGGCTTTTTCTTTGGCACCTTCCTGAGGTAGCTCTCAGGTATCAGTGCAGAGTGTTTCACCTCCTCGCATTCCAAAATTGCACCTTCAAGGTTCTTCAGTCAGAACAAGAAACTCACACTTCTGCAGCAATGCTTCAGTGCCTCTGTGAAGGTACATCCACCTCCCACCACCTCCAGCCCTCACTGGCCCTTTCACAGCCACATGTGGTTCTGCAGAGTGTTTGCAAGCTGCTGCTCACCCAGTTAGTAAGAAGGAGGAAAACCTTTAAGACCTTTAAACAGCCACGACGCTGAGTGGAGGCCTGTCCCTTGTGCAGTGCCTTCTCCGAGCTTCCATGAACCACCTGTGAGGGCAGGCAGGGTGCTGAGCCAGGCACTGCCACACATCCCACAGCGACGTTCGGCAGTTATTACAGTGATGGCAGTTCATTATATACTTCCATCAGGAGGCCAAGGATTATTCTCATACGTAAAGAGTAAAACCTTGTAGTTACTACTTCGGGACCCCTCCCCACAGCAGCTCCAACTTTTACAGGAGCAGCAAGGCTTCAGGATGAAGCCCAGTTCAAGTTCTTACAGGAAAGTAAGCCCACCAACCCAGCCCAGCTTTTCAGTGACACAGCTGGGAGACCCCAACGCTAACCACACAACGCCGGCAGAGGCAGCATTTCTGTAAACGAGGACAAACCCCCCTAACCCGGCCGCCGCCGCAGCCCCCAGGCC
>JAOWBP010002978.1:44942420-44957079 GCA_028571105.1 Tragopan temminckii
ACCCACCACTACTGAAGATCAATGACTGAACTACGAACCACGCTGGATCCATGGTGGTGACTATCTCCCTCTTGCTTTCTATAAAGACTCCTTGCTTTTTCTTTTTTATCTTTTCTATTGCTCTCCTTCCCTTCCACATTACCCTAATTCATAATCCTGTCCATCTCCCCTTCCTCATCTCCCTGATTAAGATCTGTAATAAACTGGTCAGACCAACATTTGAACCGTTGTTTCTTAATCTCACGCCGGGTCTATAAATTGGAGCGAGACAGGGGCACATTGGGATCACTTGATACAGTGTTGGCATAGGCAGAGCAAACTGTCACCAGAAACATGAATACAAGTGGCTTTAGTTCTTAGTGTAACAACAGTCTGTACATTCTCTTGGCATATCATTTGTAATTTAGTTAAAGTATGGGAAATAAACACCTCACTTTGCTCTTCACCTGATGTAGGATCTGAACACTTTCATGCTACTTGAGATACATAGCACCCAACTGATGGGGGACAGCCACAGACACACCTGTGTCCCTGCCCCTAAGCTTTTTTCTCAATACTTTATTCCAGAGATTGTGGAGGTCAAATCTATCCAAACTACTTATCTAGAGGCATGACTGATATCCAGCTACTCTTTGTGCACTGCCATGGAGGGCCTGGCTCCACCTTCAACCACTTGTTCTGTAGCCAAGGAGAGTACAGGCTGAGGACAGCAATCCCTAATTGACCTTCTCATTCTCAGAACGGAAAACCCCACCACCAGGTTCCAAGGACCACACAAGCCCTCCAGCAGACCCCTCCCCTCCCCCCCTGCTGTCTCAGTACAGCCACCCAGAGGACAGCAGGCCTCTCCTCCCCACTCCTCTCCTTTTTGGATCAAGGCAGAAAAGGTGCTACCTTCTGCTCCAGGGGCAGGAGTGAGGGATGAAAAAGTACAGCTGATGCAACCCATGAAACTCAACAGTTTTAAATGACTGTATCTCCCTTGGCACTGAACATTTTCATGGTGCTTGAGGTACGTAGGGGTAAAGTGATGGGAGACAACCGCATACATGGCTGTGCCCTTTTTCCCATTGAGGATGACCCCCATAGGATCCAAGGGATCCTCTGGATATTAGGGAAAGGTTTCTGCCAGAATTCAAGAAGTGTTTGGACAACAGTCTCCAGAATGCGGTTTGAATTTTGATTGGTCCTATGTGGAGCCAGGTGTTGGACTCAGTGATCCTTATGGGTCCCTTCCAGTCAGGATATTCTATGGGCGGGGCATCCTGGCCGGGATCAGAAATAACGTGGTCAGCACGACCAGGGAAGAGATTGTCACCTTGTATATGGTACTGGTGAGACTACATCTCAAGCGTTATGGTCAGTTTTGGGCCTCTTGCTACAAGAAGGGTCTTGAGTTGCTTGAGTTGCTTGAGCGTGTGCAGAAGAGAGCAGTGAAGCTGATAAAGGAACAGGGAAACAAGTACTATGAGGAGGAAATGTAGGAAATGGGATTGGGAAGAGGAGCATGAGAGAGACTCCTCACTCTCTTGGTGTACCTAAAAGGAGGTTGCAGCAAGAGGACTGCTGGTATCTTTTTCAAGGTTACAAGTGATAAAATGCGAGGCCACAGTCTCAGACTGTGCAAGAGGGGGTTTAATTGGACTTGGGGAAGAATTTCTTCATCGGTACGGTGGTCAAGCATTGAGATGAGCTGCTCAAGGCAGTGGTAGAGTCCTCATCGCTGGAGGTATTCAGGAGTTGTGTGGATGAGGCACTAAGGGACATGGTTTGTAATAGAACTTGGCAGATCAGGCTGATGGTTGGACTTGGTGATCTAGGACTTCCTCAACCTATGTGATTCTATGATTCTAAGTTCACTTTTCTATGTGTACCTTTGCAATGTTAATATGTTCAGGAGGTGTTCATATTTGTATCAGTGCCATATGATCAGACATCATTCTGTTCAATTATTTGGAATCAGTAGGAAATCTATCCAGCTCATGCCATTTTCAACAGTCTTTTGAATATGTTTTTGTGAGGGCTACACCAAAAACAAGACCTCCTATTTTATTACATTAGCTCACGACATGAGAGGTGGTGGTACAGCAGTTGAGGGTGAATGTTCCCACCAACATTTCATTCCATTTTGCTACCGTGTGACATATGGCAGCAGAGGGGCAGTTTGACAGAACGGCATCTGGTGTCAAGTGTGTATAAAGCAAAGGCGTGTAACTTTATCCCTCCAGGCAGAAAAAATTGCACCCATTGACATTCATCGATGCTTGTTAAAGATGGAGACCAAACAGTGGATGTTAGCACAGTGAGATATGAATTACACGGTCAACATTTTTTTAGCAACAGTGCTGTCTCAGCAGCTGTAAAACTGGGTCATCTCCACTGGTGCAAATTCTTAGGAGGGTGGCATGCAGTCTTCTGTTCATTGATGGGAAAAATGCATAACTGTTGTGGGGACTATTTTGAAAAATAACATTTTGTAGCTGATAATTCGCTGTATGAAATAGTGTCTTTGTACCTGTTGTAGTTTCTGTGGAAATAAATAGGAGGCATTACTTTTGGAACAACAGATGCATTGTGAAGCTGTCAGCAGTTGACAAAAGGCGTTTTTTTTTTTCTTGTCTGAAAATTTCATGATTAGATACATGTTATATGTACGTACGTGTTTTTGTTTTTGTTTTTGTTTTTTTTTTTTTTTCTTCTAAGTACTGTATGTAAAAAGAATGCTATTCCAAGTGTTGGAAAGAATGAGATCAAGTAACGTCAAAAAATACAAGGATGTAAGTTGTTAAACAGTTTAGCATTGTACTAAGATCTAGATGTATAACAGTGATCTCTGGCGGTGAAGAACTGCTTGGTAAACCAAGTTTCTCTTTGATTTCCCATTTAGTACAGAAATTTTAATAAAAGTTAATAGAAGTTCTGTAGAAGATGCTGTGCTAGCAAGAGGCAGAAGTAGGTACGCAATATACTTTAAAGCACTAGGTGGCAGAGTAGTGTAGCTTTCTGGTAGGTGGAAAAGTGGCTGGTGTGATACGATACGAAGTCAGACTCAAGAAATTTGCATCTGTATGAGTCAACGATTTGCAAATAGACTAAATTTGCCAAGTACAAAGAAAAATGTGATAGTTTTCATGGGACACGGGCTAATCATTTGTAATTCATTGATCTGAGCGAATTAAATGAGATCTATACTGAAAAATAATGCACTAGATTTTATGTATACCTGTGAAGTTCTGCTCTTTTCTGGGTGATTTATTTAGAATTGCAATTGTGCCCCTCAGTTTCCCTAATAAGAAAGTGGGAAATTACAGATGACTTTTTAATTCTGTTCTTTTGTACTTCTTGCATATTCAGTTATGTGACATTTTAGGTACACAGCCAGAAAATCACAGAAATAATAGGTCTGATGGCATTCCAATCAATTTCAAGGTATAACAGCTTTGAATTTGTAAAGTCATAAGGATCAACTTGTAAACAGCAGATACAAAGTGGAAAGAGAGATAAAGCTCTCCCATATTTTAATAAATAAAGGCATACTCTTGCTCAATCAACACCTTGACTCTGTTCCAAGTCATAATTCAGAGGGATTGCAACAGCTTGCAACATCATCATTGGTGAAAATGCGTAGCAGGTGGTGGTGACTATGTTGAAAAAGAGTGCTCTGTAGCTGAGAATTTGCTCTATCAAATAGTGTTATTACCTCTTTGTATCTGTTGAAATTTAATAGGAGGAATTACTTCTGGAGCAATCTATATACTTAAACATTTGTCTTTTTCTGTCCTTCTCGAAAGGGCACAGACTACAGAAAGTGGTTCTGAAAATGATTATTCTTTATAGGTATGCTTTTCACTACACAAGAATGTAGAGATGTTCTGTTCATGCATTCTCAACGCAGGAAACAACTTATGCATCTGTAGAAGAATAGTATGCATTAAATACAGTGTGTAGGTCATGTTAGTGGAAGAACAATCCATCCCTATTTTTGGAGCAGATATAGATTTACATCTATTCCCAGTGTATGCTAATAATACTTCCGTTCACAGCCCCATCACTCAGACTCATCAGCTTGTCTAGCAATTTGGCTTATGGCTTTTTTTTTGTTTGTTTGTTTGTTTGTTGTTTTTTGTTATACTATAGGTCTAGAGTGTATTATGTGAAATATTTCCAGTAGAACCTAAGGATTTTGTGTATGCTGTTGGAGAGATTAATGTTTCATTTTATAATCTGAGATTAATCGTTAAATACAAAGAATAGTGGTTTTAAAGGAGATGAAATGTGTTAAAGCTCAAAATGGACAGACCAGTCCTGTAGGAAAAGTTCATTCTAAATATATTGAGATTTGAAGTTCCCACTCATTCATCTTTGTGACCCATACCATATCATGTTAGGGCAGCCATTGATTTCAGCAGGATTTCTTCTAAGGGAAATCAGAACTCCTAGTAACTGAGAGAGGCAGGCTCTAAAGCACCCACCTGTTGCATTATGAAGTAATGTGCTGAGATTGTGAAAGCATTTCTATTGAAATCAAAAGTCAAAACTAAGCCTTTCAGTTGCCAGTATCCATCTTCATGCACTACTTGAGCCCATGAGTCCAGCTATTCTGTAGTCCTTGGGATAATGTTATTCATGAATAAAGAAGGTAATCCTTTAGAATCTCAGGAGAATGATGAGGCATTTGAATTTCTTTGGCCCCAAATCACTCCTTCTCAGATGTTTTTGTACAACACATGATAGGTTACCACAAAGATCCTATGAAAAAAAGTGAATGGAGGAAGGAAAACAAGAGTCTACATTCAGAGTAAAGACCAAGAAGGTACAGTCACTGGTGAGTGTGTAGAAGTAGAGGCATTCTCTTGTGTGTGTAGTAGGAAGAGCATAACAGGAGTTGCTGTGGGAAACATGCCTCTGTTGTGCAACTGAGTGACTACCTTCAAAGTACTCATGCATGTGACACTGTAGAAACAGATCACAGTGCTGTTGAAATGGATGGGATAGTAAATAGCATTCCTTGATCGTGCATAACTTTCATGCTAGCATCTGATGTCAGCAGCTAAATTGCATTATTCCCACTGATTGGCTGCAAGTTGAGGTGCAGAAAGAGCAAGTAACTTCCTCAAAATTGTCCCCTCAGTCAATGGCATAGGAAGAAACTGAAGCTACTTGCATCAGCCTGTTTTATGCTCTGCTGTGTTAACCAATTAGTTATTGTGTTAACCAATAAATAATCATTACCTGCAGTGATGATTAGAATAGACAAGTTTGCATTTTGATAATGTAAACTGCTGGAAAGATGTTCTGTATCTAAACATTTCTTAGGATATAAGCCTATAAACTACTCTATCCAGAGCTTTTCAGATATGCTGAAAACTGGGTTTATTTCCACGTGTTTCTTCCAATTTTCTCTTTTCATTTGAGAAACTGATTAAAAACAGCACAAGTTTTGCAGGAAGCATACAAAGACCAGAGTCAATCACTTCTGTAGTACAGTGTCTTACCCTACAAGAGGATTCAATCCTTTCAGTGGGATTATACAACAGCAGAATCTGTCACCAAGAATTCTGTGTATGAGCTCTAAAAGTAAGTGTATGCCTAGAAGTAAAAGATTAATCTTCCACAGGGTGGTGGAATCTTGGTTCAGGAATAAGAAGCCTCATTTAGACAAGACATTCTATCTAATAGGAAAAAAACAAAATAAAAACAGCACAAGCAGTTAATTTGTTGGGGGGGAAGGGTGTGAGGGGGAAAGCATAAAAGATTATTTACCAGCAAAAACAGCAGTAGCAAAGTGCAAATAGTTGGTCTAGATCACTTCTCAAAGACAACATTTTCTCTCTAAGGGAAGAGAATTTGCAATCATTTCTACCCTTTTCTTCATGATGAAAGAGATGTACATTGCTTTCAGGCCACAAGTGTATCTGCCTCATCTTGCTGATTTGGCAGATGCTGAGATCGCTGAATCTGTTGCTTAGGTTATATCATTCAACAGGCAATCAATTGAGAATATGTACTCTTGATCAACAGTAATTTAATTCTTTCCACTTTATTGATGTTGTAATGACCCTGATTATAATGACTGTATCTTCCCAAGAGCATAGATATTAACTTTGCTAATAAGATTTTCAGGAATTTTATCTGTATCAGAAGCATAGCACCACATGAAGAAGGTAAAAAGAAGGATTCCATCACCATCTCTGGCTGTTCTTAAACCCACGTATGGACATGGATATGGATATCTTTCCAAAGATACTGGAAACGTGATGACAAGTGATAAATATGTTTTGTTGGGTGTTCATGAAAGGTCCAGCTTATGGAGTTGGAATATAAAAACATAAAAGCTTATTGCTGAATTCAAAGATGCAGAGAGCATTGTCAGGCAGGTTACTTTTTGTGCTTGCTATATCCATGTCCCAACAGGATTCCTCTTTCACATGTGCAGCTGATGTTAATCATGACCACTAGTAGTTCTCATTAATAGTACAAAGTGCAAGCAGCCAAAAAGCTGTAATGTACTGTGTGTGGTACAAGTTTCCTACTTCCACAGCAAAATCCATAGTTTCAAGTCACAGAAGCTAACATTTCTCCACTGAGTATCTTCCCTCAAGAGGTTACCATTAGCCATGGTCCTTAGGGAGTATGTTGTCAATAACTGGAGAAAATTGCTTCCATTTATTTGTGCCTCTTTTTCCTCCACAGAATGGGGAAAATATCAGCATCAAGGCACCCACACCCACACAAGGAGCTTTGTCAGGAACATTTTTTCCCAAGCCATCTGTATTCTGAAGATCGCAAGACTGCAGATATAGGCATCACAAACAGAAAAGCCAGGTGCACACAGAGGTCCACCTTATAGGGTAACTGGATATTGTTTACAAAGCCTGTTTTCAACATTTGACACTGGTGCCCACTTCAGTTTATGAGAAAGTCTAGAGGAATCCCCTATACAGAAATAAATATGCTTAGCCTACTGTTGAGGTATTACAAAAAGCATGTCTTCCCCCTCTCTGGACTGCACAACACAGAAACACTAGGATCTGCTCTGCATTCAGAGCCTCAGAAGAATAGTCATGAAAAATAGTGGTTCCCCCTGACTGCTGTGAAACAAGCATGCCTCACGTGAACAGCACAAACCACATCTTGGTTTGTCTGTATGCAATCGGTGGCAGCAAATTTGTGCCTCTCTGTGACCTGTGTGTTTTCCTGACTGTGCTACTCATTGTGGCTCCTGAATGTTAAGGGTCAGCTTCTGGTATACCCCATGATCAGAGGAAGTTTGTTCAATCTAACCTCAGAACCTGAGGAGGTAGAAGGCGCAGAAGCAATCCTTTGCTAAGAGCAATTGTAAATTGCAGCATCTCTTTTCCTCTTATAAACCACCACCATTGGTGGTTGGCTTGAATTACACATAGCATAAAAGATTCATGGACCTGTGCCAAGATAGGATGAAATGCAGCAGGAAGCAATTCTCCCTTGTACACTTTGGTGCCCTTACAGGGGTGGATATGGAGTTGATATTTTTACATTTAAACTACCCGAAGCATACAATACTTCTTGCAATGAAACACGACAGAAGTGTGGGGGGAATGTTTGGTGGGCTAGTTTTGTTCCTGCTGCAGGAACTACCACCTGCTGTTTTGCCTGGACCTCTTGGTATTCTGTTTTCCTGGGTTCCATTCATAAGGCAATTATTTCTGCAGTGGTGGAATGTTTAGAAATTTGCATAATAATTTGGTCATGTTATCTTCACTGTGCTCCTTACCCTGCTGCCAAAATATGCAGATCTTCGGCATTCCTGGTGACTTCCAAATCTAATCACTTCTTTTCCCCATTTGGAATTTTACAGATATGCAAACTGTCGAACACTTCTCTTAAAAAAATAATTTTTAATTTTATGAAGACAAATTTTCTTGATACCCTCCTTCAATTTTCTGTGCATGGCCTTGAGGCTAGTTTCACATTTGGTAAGCTCGTGGATATAAGCAACTTACAGCAGGATAAGCTTGATTCCCCGTTTACAGCTGTCCTACAGCTGGTTGAAATACCAAGGTTAATTGTTCTTCCAGATTTAGCAATAAAAAAAAAAAAAAAAAAACAGAGGTTAAACTGTATTCTCATATTTCTTCCATTTTAGGTTTGTAATCCTGGACTGGTACAATTTCTGATCTCATTCTGTCTTCTTCCAGTAAAGCAACAAACTGAGCCAAAGCTCGAGAACTGGTGAACAGCTTGGTGTAAATTGTTTTTAGCATTCAGTCCCCAGGATAGTCAGTAGAAGTGAAGGACTCTCTGTACCTTTTCAACAAAGTTGTGCTGACATAGTGTGTATGAAGCCTTCTATCTGCAGTTGTCTCTGAAAATAGTATCTGCCACCCTCTTACTCAGTTCCCCCACCAGAAGTCTGCATAGACAAAAAACATTTTTATTTTTCCAGGGTGCTGACATTGTGGAAGTCATTTAAGCAGAGATTTTTGTCAAGTGCTTTTGAGAACCCTTTTGATTTCTTCTTTCCTGTTTGTATTTTCCTTTAAAGAAAAGGACATTGTACTTATCTGAAATTCATCTCCTACAAAGAATGCTTTGTGGCTGCACAGCTCCAGTGGGAACAATATACAGCACTATCAGCAGTGATGTGCTCATGCTAAGGCGAATCCTCCATTTACTTGCCAAATGATACGTGTGTCAAAATTTTGCTGTTTCTGATCAGCTGGAAAAGCCGGTGGCAGCATATAAATGTAGAGGTCTGACACATCACTAATTATGCTGAGACTAAGATGGCTTTATATCTTATTTTAGCTACAGAGGAAGTCCCAAGACCATAGGGGATTATCAGAAAAGCAACAGCGTGGAGATATGTATAGAGGGGGAAGGGAAATGAGCAGCTGGAGAGTGCTCAGCACTGGTACTCTACAGGGAAAGCAGAGATCTCATTGTAAGTGCAGAGATCTTGTGAGCACACTGATCTCACAGGGTTGTGCAAGAGAACACGTACTGTTAGTTGTGGACTAGCACCACCACCTGTGACTGACTTTTATCCCATACTGATTTGCTTCCCTTGATGTATACCTGGCTGCAATACTTCTGCAATTAATTTGTGTGCTAGTTTTCTTCAAGACAGCAGAAAGCTGTATTTTGTAATAAATTAGTTTATTAACATTGTATCAGTAGATGAGATGTTCTTTAATTAGCACACTCCATTCTTTGAGGGGTTAGATTTTTCTATTATGTATTCACACATATATTCTTCTAAGTAGGGAAAATAGTCTTAGAATATTAAGAACTGTTTTTGTCTAAACAAGTTCTCAAACAGAGAAATTAATTACTTCATTGCCTTGTTCTAAAATTTTTTGCAAGTGGGTGACCTTGTCTAAGTCAATAACCAGAAATGTGGATCAATATGGGAAACATACACGCACATTTTAGTAGTTGAAAGAAAGCTTCAACGAGGATAATTATATCATTGAAAAGTGTCACTTCACTTTCTGCCATTTCATGTATAATTCTAATTCCTGTTTTCCCTCTTGTTTTCCAAGTTCCTTTTTATCAGCGAAGCTGTCAGCTTCGTTTTGCTGTTCCCACATCTCAGATCCATTTGTAAGATGTTCCATCTTCCTATACTTTCTTCTAAGGAGCTTTTGTTTTCTTCTTTAGCTGTTGTGTGAAACCCTTGCCCTTACTCCTACTGAAGATATCTTGCTCTCTTTCCTAGCTCCTGAAAACATACCTCTCCTTGCTCTTCCAAGATTTTGCCTTGAAGTTTGTTTGTGACCTGACATTTACATTCAGCACATAAAAAGTCACTAGGCCACTGTAGTATAAAAGTGCCAACACTGCTCCATAAAATTTATTGATCCCAAAGAAAGTACACAAAGGCAAGTTAATATTCATTAGTTTAATAGAGTCCTCATTACCAGTGGCAGCTGGCAAGGAAGATGTCTGCACCATCCCTTAGTACCATCCCTTAGTACCATCCCCTGTACCATATATAGATAGATATCAAACAGCAGGAGACAATAAAGCATCACGTATCAGGATAAGCAAGGTCATCCTCAGAAAGCAAGGAGATTTAGTTACATCTATAGAGCAGTTTCTCAGAAACAAGTTTCTTCTAGCTGCATGCAGTAGCTAAAGGCAGTTTTGTGTTCCCAAGCTAACACAAGCCCTTTCTCCCCAGTCACATGCCTGTTCAGGCCATGATACGTATTTTTCTGCACAGCCACCCAAATGTTTTGTTCAGGGAAAATGACGGAAAGTATAAATAAGGGGTAAAGAGACAAGAGTGAGGAGATGACATAATGAATGAATTCATCATGGGAATGAAATCTTTTGTGTTCGGAGATGTGAGATTAGGCTCAGATGGAGAATTGCTCCCGTACTTGCTGTCCTTGATATGTGTACCCAGTCCTTGCTTCATTCCTAGATCAATTCTCCTCGCATTCTCACATTTTGGTTTTTTTTGTTTTTTTTTTTTCCACTTTTCTACTTAATAATTTAGTTGGAAGATTAAGCAACTGCTGACTGAATTACTGAAGTTGTAATCAAAGTAGCAGTAGTTGATGGGAGCCTGTGAATATTTTCATAGCAAAAAAAAAAAAACAACCAAACACCAACAAACCAATGAACAAACCAGTCAACTAACCAAAAAGAAAATATAAAGAAAAAATGTTATGTTTTTCTGTGAAATGAATGTCATAGCTAAATTAGGTTATTGCCCAAAACCTGCTCTTTCTCCCTCTGCAAAATAGTTGATGCATCAGAACAGTAGCTGTGAATGCAGGTAGTAAGTCTTCATCAAAACTACCCAGCTGTATGAAAGGTGGTCAGCTTGTCACACTACGGAGAAGAAAAGCTCCTATCTGCCATTTCTTTATCTTCTGCAGCAGCAGGGGTGAGTTCATATTTGAATATTTGCCCTAGGCACAGCTCAGGTATATATTGACCTATTGTACCAGAAATTTCAGCAGGCTCTGTGCTGCAAAGATTAATACAGACAGCCAAACTACTTTCCAGGTTGCCTGAAGCTCATCTAAGGTGGAGATGAGATAACATTTTTGTCCTACGTATAGAAAAATTCTGGGCTGTGACTTAGTTGTGATGAAGATGTAATTCAGCTTTGTAAGATTAGGCCTAATAATGAAGAAAGGTTATTCTAGGTCGACTTTGTCTTTGAAAGAATTTGGCTAGTCTTGACTGCCTTGCTGTATCCTAAAAAGACAAAATCCAGCTGTGGAAATCAGGTTTCCCAGGGTTTTATTTAGTCTAGTAAATACTTGCTTTAATTCTGGGATTTAATCATTCCAAAGTTGGGAGCAAGGTTGTGATGAAGTTGTGATGGCGATCTCTATTTGAAAATTATTTCAGCTCCTATGGATCGAAAACTTAAACTACATAAATGTGTATATTTCTGGTTTGCATCCTACATTTAGTAGGAGATGACATTTCCCAGGGAATTTCCATTTAGTTTTGGTTGACTCCTTCATTTTTACATCCTTTCTTTTTCACTGGAGAGAAAGAAAGATTGTGTTAATAATGTACTGCTGGTACAGTCTTTCCTTCATAAAACAGTGGCTTAGGGAAGAAGAACAAGGACTATTCATTCTGTGTTTGCTCCTGTGCAGCCTTCTTTTTTGCCCATGAGACAGAGTTCACACAGCATTTGACCCTGTATCCTAGTGTGATCCCAGTCACATTCTAGCTCCTAGTCTTGTTTAATATCCAAAAAAACCCAAACCTCCTGTGCCTGGGAGAAGCCCTAGGGAAATCTATAAACACACGAGGCAGAAGTGAAAGTATGTGTAGTTGAGAGAGTCAGAATTTAAACCAGTAAAGAAACAAATTCAAAATCCAGTAGAATGAACAGGAAAGTATTCAAATGTATAGGTTGCACTGCAAATTTTGATTGTAATTTCCAGTTGCTTATTTAATTTTGCTGTCACCCTGTCAATTAAAATAGCGCTCATACCCTGTGTGCAGGTAGCTCTGGTCACGGCAGCCACCTGGCAGGAAGGTCACTTACCTGTACTCCTGTGTCCTCTTCAACTGTGGGAACTGACACAGCTACACAGACAGAGCTATCAAGGGAATGCACAGCCATCCAGGCCTCAAGCTTCAGGGTATGCCTGAGCTTTCTGTCTAGGTCTGCTCCAGCTGGATGCATATAATCTATGGGGCCCAAGGGGATTAATGCCAGGGTACTCAAAGAGCTATCTTATGTCATTCTAAGAAGTCTTTCAATTTGTTTTGAATGGTTGTAGGAATCTGGAGACATGCCAGTAAACTGGAAGCTGGCAAAGGTTGTCTCAGTTTTCAAGAAGGGCAAGAAAGAAGACCCTGATAATAACATGCTCATCAGTCTCACGTCAGTGCCTAGTAAAATTATGGAGATTATTACAGATTTTTGATACATAAAGGGAGCTTATAAGAAAGATGGAGAAATACGTTTCTCCAGGGCCTGTAGTGACACAGCAAGGGGGAAGGGTTTAAACTGAAGTTGTTTATGGTTCATGAAGGTTTCTTCCAACACAAACCATCCTACGATTCAATTAATCTAACGCAAAAAAAAAAAAAAAAAAAGACAAGCAATACATTAAATGTGTATTCTGCTCAATGGCCTTCCCAAAAGAGCAGAAGCAAAAGGGAGCAAAGATGCTATGAAGTAGATGAGAGGGGATGCCTGACCTTGTTAGTCTAGGGAACAGTTTAATAGTCAGTATTGTCTCCTCCATCTATATGAGCCATGAAAGTATAACACTGGAAGCACTCTGGAAAAGGGGTTGTGTTTGGACCATAAAATCACATGCACAGCAAGTTGTCACCAGAAACGCCAACACAACCAACTCAATTTTCCTTAGTTCCACAACAGTCTGTTCAATTTCTTGGCACATTGTTTGCAATTTAATCACGACCTCTCTTTCCTATTTATCTGATGTTAGGCTGTGAACACTTGCATGCCTCTGGGAGATACAAATGGATCAACTGATTGGAGGTGTCAATCTACATGCCTTTGCCCCTTCCCCCTATGGATGACTGACATGGGACTCAGAGGAACAGCTGGCCACGAGGAAAAGTTTCCAGCCAGAATTCAGTAAGTGTTTGGGGTCCAAGGGTCCATGTTTTGTGGGGACAAAGGGGACATGGTTTATGATGGGACTTGGCAAATCAGGTTGATGGTTGGACTTGGTCAACTTCAACGGGCA
The DNA here is from genome assembly GCA_028571105.1 of Tragopan temminckii. Classification (NCBI taxonomy): domain Eukaryota; kingdom Metazoa; phylum Chordata; class Aves; order Galliformes; family Phasianidae; genus Tragopan; species Tragopan temminckii. The sequence goes on from JAOWBP010002978.1 coordinate 44,955,611, forward strand.
CCCCAACCTATGTGATTCTATGATTCTAACTTTGTCTGGCTGCACCTTTGCGGTGTCAATATGCTCAAGAGGTGTCCACATTTGCATCAGTGCTTAAAAAAAAAAAAAAAAAAAAAGGTGAAATGAAAAATACTTTAAAATAAAATCACTGTGTATGGCACACAGCATGTAGTGACCAAGCTAGAATCAGAAGTTGTTCTAATCCCTTAGTGCATACTTCTGCCCCAAAAAGCTTGGTTTCTTAGTTGGGATAATGAGCTAGAGCTTAATAATATGCCAATACTAGTCTAGAGGTGTGCAGAGACACCAAAACCAGTCTGCAAGTAGACTTACTCATAGCAAACATCCCACACAGCTAGAGAGGCATAATGAGACAAATTCAATGGACCTTCATTCATCTCCACTTATTTTATATCATTCTTTAACCTCAGATCCTGTGAACCTTCTCAGTTTCACATCCTGCCACATACTCAATGATCACATAGTCAGGCATCATTCTGCTCAAATATTTGGAACCAGTAGGCAATCTGAATGGCTCATGTCACTTTCAACAGCCTCTTTAATGCCTTTCTACATCTCTGTTCCTTATATTTCCATTTGTTATGCAAAAATGATATTTCCTCCATTTTTCAAAACTCAGAATTCATAGTAGGTTTCTATCATTGATATTCACTATGATCTTCAGGGACGTGTCCTGAAAGATTTCAAAGAAAGTCTGCAAACAATGCAGATTATCTCTAAATTCAACTAAATTAGAGCATTAGAAGACTTTTTAAAACTCATTTTGGAAAAAAGAAAAAAAGACACCTAGGTTGATATACAAAGTAGATTGATTGTACGTGGCTTGCAGGGAAGTGTGCATAGGTATGTACTCATCTGTTAATGTGATTTTTATATGAATTATTAATTGAAGGATTTTTGAGCTACGCAGGATAGAGATGTATCCAAAAGCATCTTTGGAAGTCGCAATACACACATTGTCCACCTGCTTGAGTAAATTGTTTCGGGTAGAAGAACAAGCTGGATATGATCCATCAGGGCTCCGATTTTTCATCAGTCACTAACCCCCGTCTTTTCAGTTATGAAATGTGCAGAGCTGCCTGGCAACCATATGCATTTCAATGTATTATTTGCTGCTGAGCCCTTCATATTGCTTTGCAACTTGTTCTGCTCCAGTGACAGCAGTGGCTCCACATTCTGGTGGCTTTACTTGCAGGCAGCTGGGCAGGGTAGTGGAAACACTGCCCAACCCTCTTGGGATATTTTTTCCATCTTTTCATCGAAGGGAAGCCATGCATGGGATGAAGAGGTGGCTGAAGGTCCTGCAGGTCCCTGTGCCCAAGGAGAAGCCATTCTCTTCAGTAAGCCAAATGGCACCGGGGAGCCACCCCCAGGAAAGGGGCCCTCAGCTCCCCCACCCTCCCTCCTTCAGAACTGGGGCAACTCTCAGTCCGTAGGCCCCAGCTCCC
>JAOWBP010002978.1:44962413-44977447 GCA_028571105.1 Tragopan temminckii
TTTTAAAAGTTTTTTTTTTTTGGCTTTTTTTTTTTTTTTTTTTTGGTGGCACCTGCTCTCCTTAATTGTATAATATACAGGATATTCAGATCCATGTACAAATAAGGTTTGCAGTATCTATTTTCTTTTGTTGTCTGTCAACTACTATCTCAACTTCAGCAGAAATCTGGAATATCTAAGTAAGCTTTTTCTCAGTAACTGGCCAGAGGAGGAACTGGTGCTGTGTCTTCTCCATGCACTCAACAGCTGTTAGCACGTCAACTGTGTATTCAAAACCTTTCCCTATCTAAGAAAATTGGTCTATGTCTCCCAAAGTCCAAAACTGTGTGCTAATTCCCGAAACTTTCTGGATGAATGCCCTAAATCACTGAGGAAAAGGAAGTGGTGGTGTCCTCTATGCATATCCTCGGTAATGCAGGGGAATCTGTATGTGGAAAATACAGCCCCTCAGTTTGAGACCAGCAGATGAGACAGGCAGGTTCACAATATGTTGTGGGTCATTATGGGGCCTAGACATTGTTTTAGACATCTGGTGACTAAGTGCTGTGGGCATTCAACAATACAGAGATCACTGAAGCAGCTAAGGCTGGAGGCAGTCTTGGCTGTAGCGACCATGCCCTGGTTGAGTTTGTGATCTTGGATCCTGCCAAAGAGAAGAGTCAGGACCCTGAATTTCAGGAGAGTGAACTTCTGGCAGTTTAAGGAATTACTGGACAGGATCCTCTGGGAAATTCTCCTTAGGACAAAAGAATGGAGCAGAGCTGGCAGCTTTTTAACAATACTCTTCTGAGAACACAAGATCTCTCCATGCCCCAGCATGTGAAATCAAGCAGATGAGACTGGAAACCAGCATGGCTGAGCAAGGATCTGCAAGTTAAATTGAGAAAATGTGAGAGCAGTGGAAGCAAGGACGCATGACCTCAGAAGAATACAGGGATGCAATCTGGAAGTGCAGAGATGGGATCAGGAAGGCCAAGGTGTAGATCAAACTGAACTTGGCAAAGGATGTGAAAAATAGAGGGAAAAAAAGGGATCCTACAGGTATGTTGGCCAGAAGAGACAGGCCAAGGACAGGCCCTCTGATAAATGAAGAGGAAGAACTAGCTACAAGAGGCATGGAAAGGCTGAGGTACTCAACAGTTCTTTGCCTCAGTCTTTAGTGGCAATCAAGTTTCCCAAACCTCTTGTGTCCCTGAACCCCTAGTTGTCTAGGGAGGGAGCAAAATCCCTTGCACTGTAAAAGAAGAGTGAGTCTGAGACCACCTCATGAGACTGAATGTATACAAGGCTATAGGGCCAAACACAATCATCCTTGGTCATCTGCAGGGTTAGCTGTCACTTGAAGAGTGGTTTTCTGGAAATTGTGCTATGCTTTTTCTGCTTCTGAACACATTTACCTAATTTCATGCATAGTTATATGGAACAGTTTCCTATATTATAACATAGATGAACACTGGACTCAGCCTATAAAACTATGAAGACTTTGTTTCTTTCCAAATTAATCTGACCATCACTTCAAGAAAATGTCTTGCACCCAGCACTTCTTTAAGAGTTTCCTATTAATGAATAAATTTCTTATTTATTTTCTTGCTTTGAACATCTGAGATGTGAGGTCACTGGTATCTTTAAACTTAACATAGGTGTCTGTTAGTGTAAGCTCTGGGCAGCCTTCACATCCCTCGTTTTCATTTTACTTCACACAGCAGCTGCAGATATTCCCAATATTTATTTTACTCCTTGTTACTCTTAGCTGACTTCATCGTATGGAACTTCCCCAAATCTACAGCTATTTATCAAGATTTTTATTATAGTAGTAACTTGACTTACTGTGGGAGAAGTGGCCACTAACATTCAGACTAGACAGATATTTTAAAGACCTTTTGTACTCTATTGCTTAATCTTCCATCTATTCATTTACACCTACAAAACTAGGAAGCCACAATGTCCAGTTCCATTCATGTCTCGGTACAGGCAATCTATTACAGTGCACTAATTTCAGTTACCACAGTTTATCAGGTGCTAACAAATGATACTTCAGCTTTGAAACAATCTTCTATTCCTACCTGTATTATTAATTAATGTCCTGTGGGGGCCTGTTTACTTTCTTTAATAAAACAGAGATGTTATCAACCTAGCAGAAGCATTTAATGCATTGAAAGTGGTTGGTTGAATTCCAGTATGTAGATTGCAAACTTGCAATCAACTTTCTCAGTAACGTTTTTAACATACTTAACAATAGTAAGTTGGTCTTTGGACTCTAGATTCCAAACTATTAACTATTCGAGTTGTTAAAAAGAGGTGTTGCTTTGAATTGGGTGAAAAACACATGCAGGAAAAGAAAAAATCTCTAAGAATATGCTCAAAAAGTGAGCAATTTTTATTTGTTTCATTTGTTAGCCATGAGTAGCAGTAAATTTTCAGTCATGAAAAAAAGGACAGACATAAATCAATTCACACAATTCTGAAGGCATAAGATGGAAGTGTCAAGAAAATAGCTCATGAAAACTGATTGTGAACTTATAAAAAACCCCATGTAGAGGAAAATGGTAAGCAAAAATTTCAGTGTGTTTTAGTACAGGAAGATAAGCACTGGGTTAGTTGGCATTAGGTCATCAGGGAAGATTTCTCTTATCTTTTGGATTTGCCTTGAACAGAGTTTTAAAATTTACCTCTAAGTTACTAGCTCAGATCAGGGTTGTACCATTTGAATGTAGTCAAGATAAAATAGTTTTTAACTCCAGACTAACTAATCTAAGTCTAAAGAAAAGGTGAAATCATAGATCAGTTGGCTAAAATTAAACTAAATTTAATTGTTTGTGGCCTGGATCTTGGCACTATGAAAGGAAATTAGCTTAGCCATGATGACTAGATTATTGTTAGAATAACGAGTTCCATCTTCTGCTAGCTGGGGCCCATGCTTATTTTGTTAGCATTGTCGTGGCTGGTCATGGAAATAAACTTACGATTTTATGGCCTCCTCCAGGACCAAAAGAGGGAGAAACCAGCATGGGTAGGGACAGCAGCACCAACTGCCTTGTCAAGTTGTGGGAGTCCATCTGAGCTGTGCTCTGGCTGGCAGTGGGGTACTGGCCTAGCTCCACAATGAGGGCCACCTCTTGCAGGACAGAGGTGAGTCCTGGGGCCTGCTGCTGGCTTTCCTCTTTACAAACAAGCTTTGTCTCAGTAACTGGCCAGAGGAGGAACCGGTACTGCGTCTCAAACAAGCAGTCCCTGCTCTGGGCTGAGGGGCCCACTGCTTCCACCTGTCCCAGCTCTTCCTGTGGCTCCTCCTCTGAGGACACAATAGCAGTGCTGGGGAGCCCAGGATCTCCACAAAGGACACTGGAGAGCTCCTCAGCACTGGGTTCTGCAGTGCTGGTGGTGTGGCCCGGAGGAGGCCCCTGACAGGAGGTGGAAGGACTAAGGGTGGCCATGGGGCTGTCCTGCCCTTCTGCAGCATGGGTGTCCCAGTGGTCCTGCTGACAACAGATCTCTAGGCCATGCAGGGTTGCAACAGGGCCTCCTCACAAAGGGCACCATGAGGTCTTCGACGAACAGCCTCAGCACCCACAGTAAGGCCATCTTGTTAAGCTTTGTACAAAGGAAGCCCACACGACAAAGTGGTGTTGCAAAAACCTTCCACCTCTCATTGCCAGAGATCCTCTTGATCTCTTCTTGGAGCTATTGGAGCAGGGGTTCAAGGTCTTCTAGATATTCTTGGAAAAAGGCAGCCCACACCTCAGGTGAGAAGTTGTGCTCAGGAGTGATGAGCACAGGCTCTGCAAGCCCCTGCTCATCCTGTGGGCTGTCATCTGAATGTTTTGCTGTGGGACAGGACACTCAAGATAATCATCTGACCTCACTGAGTATTAGATGGTTGTTTTGTTGTGCCTGTGTATGGCACAACTCAGCTTCAATTCCCACCAGAACACACAGCCGTATCAAAGCTGGTGGAGATGGGGTCACACAGGCAGCAACATCCTGACTTTGCCCAGTCATGGCAGGCCTAGTCCGGTCTTGTGCTGTGTGGGGAGAACTGAGTTTGGGAAGCTGCTCCCCTGCAGCGGGCAGAAGGCATTACAAACTCCGGAAGAGAGAGATCACAGTCTCTCACTGCCCCAGGGGCAGGCAGAGCAATGCCCTTGTCTCCCAGCAGAAGACCCTCCTGGCCCTTGCTCTCCATCAGGCTCCCCAGGGGTTGTGTCCCTACATCACTTGCTTCTGCTGCTACAAGTGCACCCTGCACAACCCCAGCTGCCCAAGTCAGACAAGGTCAAGGAAAATGCTGGTGATGCTGTGGAATGGGCACAAAGAACTGCTGCCAGAAGCCCACAGCACACACCAACCAAGGCCTCATTCAGTGCTCCAAGTCTCACAGGTGTGCTCAACTGGAATCCAGGCATGAGTCCATGCTGGACTTTGATGGTGCATGAATTTATACGGTGAGAGTTAGCAAGGTCACAGTCATCTCTTGCTGATATCACAACCCCTTAGTCAGTGACCTCACAGTCCATCTCTGCATGTATTCCGGAACCAGTTTGGGCCTCTATCACCATCCATCATTCCGTGATTTTCCTTTGTAATGGTGATATATCTGGGAAAATAAAAATTTCTCAATAATCCTTCTTCTGTGAACTGTTTACACTTTCTGAAACTTAGAGAGATGCTTCTTTGCCTCTTCTGGTTTGCATGCAATACAAATTGGTGGCAGCCTCTACATCAGGCTTGCCTTTTATACCAAGTGCTCACAGTACTCTACAGGACTTCCTTTAGCAGGGAGTTTTAGTAGGTGATCTCCAGAGGACCCTTCCAACATCTATGATTCTGTGGTTGTGCGATTCATTCTTTCTCTATACAGAAGGGCTCTTAAAATGAGAAACACAGTTATCTGCATTGTGCAAACAAGAAGTTTAGTGAATGTCAGTTTTAAGAGCCAGGGAAGTTCTGGTCCCTCATGTGAAACTCCTGACAAAACTACTGCCTTTGATTTTGCGCTCTTGTGTTTATCTTTTATGTTGGAGCTGACTGATGCCTGCAATGAAATGCCTTCAGCTAACTTGCTGTAAAAGCTAGCAAGGGAGTTGCTCAGATTCTGTATAAATGTGCGTATAATTTGCCTGCTGATGAATTATTTAAATCTCTGCTATTTATGGAAGCTGTCAGCATGCTTTGCTCTGCTGTTTTGACAGGAGAAGCAAAGAAATCTGAGTGAACCGACCAACTAAGAGTTAAAATTCATTAATATCCACACTGCTCTGCATTATTTTCTACTCAGTATTTGTCACTTTTCATAGATATTACCTGTCACTATAAATGCAGCACATGCTTCCAGGGTAACGTCTCTTCATTTGTCTGGCAAAATGAGCCATTTTTTAAATTTCACTTTTCAAATCTATATTAAGGCTTGTGTGTATTTGGGCTCTCAGCACAGACAGCTTTTACACTTGTCTCATGTTGCCATTCCTCCATGTGGTGTTTGTACTCAGAGATGGATTTCACATAGTAATGCTGAAAGCTCCCACGCACCATAGAGAAACGGGACTAGGCTGCTACAGAGTTGTCAGGCAGTCCTGGTGCTGCTCAGAAGCTGGTTTGCAGCAGAGGAGTAGGAAATGGTTGGTATAATGTTTTAGAGATTCCAGATTCCACATACAATGGGCCCTACTTCTCTCCTAGTCCTGAATCCACCGTAGGAGACAGAGGTTGATGCAGAGTTGATGTGGTGCCATAACTACCATGGCACGCTGCTGGCCTCCCACTGCTGCCCTGACCACACATTTCTGAAACCCGTTTGTGCCAGCCCAAGCACTGCTGCCTCCATGTATCTACAGAAGGAGCAGAGCTGGGGAGGGGAAAAAGAAGAAAGAGTGAGATTTTAATGTGCACACACACTACTGTCAGCACATGGATACATGCAGGAAAATGTGGTTGGGGAGAAGATGACATGCTGGGGACAGCATTCTGTAAGTCAGTTTAGAGTAGGTATGGATTTGACCCACTGGGAGATGACATAGTTGTCTTTTATGCTGTTCTTTAAAGTGGCCTTGCAGATAAAAGTAGGCTTAAGTATTTACTTATTTATCAATGAAAGCGTATATGCTTTTAAAAAGCAACATAAATTATTTATCTGGAAATGTTTCAGAGAGAAGAATGCCTATATATAGAGATATTGATATCTATATTCCTATGTATATCACTTAGTGTACACAATAATCATCAAGTAGTCTTCCGAAAAGATTAGAAAAGTGTTTTGCAAAGGTAAATTGATTTCAGAATCTCCATTTTACAAAGAGATCAGCCGAGTATGCATACAGGGTGTTTAAAATTCTCATTCAAAGAAAATAAAGTCTAAGAAAATCCTTCTACCAACTTGCCTGGACTTTCCTGAGGCCAAACTATATGTCACTATCAGAACAAAGGTCTGACTGAATTGTCCAGATTTCCTGTTTCTGTGTTCTGGTTACTAGACTTCTTTGTGTGCTGTTGGGAGAATGATGTTACAGTGACTACTACTTCTGATGAAGGTCTTCTTAGCTTCTTAAAATAAGCCTGTTTTTATTTTTTTTTCCCCTGAAAGGCAAATAATAATTATAAATTTTCCCTGGGATGAAACTCAGTCTGAGGATGGTTACAACAACCTTGAATTAGTTTAGCCATTTTTTCCTTAATTAAAGAATGCCAAAAAAGCACTTTCGTGGTTTTGCATTATGTGCTTAGCACTTATCTCAAATAACATGAAGTGGCTTTGAAAATGTAATTGACAGCATGAACTCAGCTTTTCTATTACTGAAGTAATATAATCTGTAAGTTAATTAGGATGGAATAGTTTGTACCAGGACAATGGTCCCACACAAGAAGCAAGGGCACCCACAGGCAACTGCTGCAGCTTGTTGCAACAGTCTGTTAAAATTTCCAGTCCTAGTTGTGGTATTTGCTGCGCTGGGAAGGGTGTTGGTAAGCAGCACTCAATCCAACAGTTAACAGAAGTTAATGCTCATGCACAGATAGAAAGCACAAGCATTAGAGTTGTAGCATATGGGTGAGTGACAGCGCAGTCACAGCAGTGTGCAGGGTCAACATGATGAAACACTGCTTTTCACATTTACAAACCCTAATGTACTGTGCAATTACACACGAACTCACCTCTGCACGTGTGTGACTATCTCTGCAGTCTGGGATATTGTCTCTTATGGGACACCCACTCTTAGCCTAGGAAAAAGGATGTGCTTGCAGAATAAAGAATTAACTTAAAGCCAAAGAGCAGAACAGTATAAAGCAGCCCAGACTGTTGAGCTTTCCTCTGGACTCTTCCAAATGCAATCTGTGCAACCTTTAGGAGAAGCCTAATATTTCCAAACCTGATATTAAGTGCAGCAGAAGCTGAGTTGGGGCTTACTGATATGAAAGGGAAGGTTGCTGTACATTTTAGCAGGTGGTAGAGCAGATCCTGAGTGAGTCGTCAAATTTCATTATTATTCCTAAAGTGGACTGGGATTTTCATGCCTATTTGCAAATATTATCTGAATCTGAAAAAAAAAATCCAAGCAAACCTTTGAAATTTTATATACTCTTTGGAAAAATATAGAGAAAATTTATCTAAAGTACTGGAGGAGATGAGGAATTTAGTGGAAACTGGTATTGTCTTGCATTGTCATGGGAGTTTCTCCTGATTTCTACTGATAAAACAGAAAAATCAGACCTGTCAAAGATAAGAAAGGTCCTAATTTGGGGGTTTGGCTCACTCACGGTGAATAAGGGAGGCAGAATGTGACATCTGGTAGCTGATAACTTCATTTACACCACACCATTTTTCAATGCTATGGATGTTTTAAAACGTGTATACATAGCTACCCTCAATTTCAAGCTTTTATGTGACTCCCTAGCTGCTTCTGAAAAGAAGTTGAGAGTCCCTGAGATAGAAATGGTTTTGGTTTGGTTTGTTTTTTTGACTGTGGCAGGAAATAACTGGTGTCAAAAAGAAGATTTTGGGTTTCTTACTGCTGTTTTGCATATTTGGTATGGAGCGGTCACCTCACATTTGAGCCTGATTTGTAACTGAACACATGGAGAAATAGAAACAAGGCTTCATCCTCCTACTTGTCAGCACAGCCTGCAGGTATAGAAGTAGTAACGAAAGAGAATGGTGAAACCTGTAACAATAAAGTGATGGCAGTGTGGGGACAGAACACATGGCAGATTGATAACAAAATAAGCTAATAGTTTGGGAGAAGCAAGTGATTTTATTTGGAAAAGAGGATGGAGCACTAAGTGGAGAGAGTGAGTGGGGCAAGAGTGGTTGAAGGGGGCATACCCATACTTCTTCCTTACTCGTCTCTGATCAGCCTGAATAAAGAGAAATGAAAATAAAGCTTTCCAGCTCCTTTCAGAAGCACAGGATCTGTTTATGTATTGTGGAACACTCTGGATAATAGGTGTTGAAGATTCTGTCAGCAACAGAGATTTGTGCAACCAATTACCTCTGCGCTGCACCAAGTATTTGCCCACAGTGTCAGTGCCCCTGACCCATTTTCTAATTAAAGCTCACGCTCTTTGTGCGTGTGCAGTTCTGTGAGTCTCATCCCTCCCACCAACCCTCTTGTCCACAAATTCTCTTTCATTGGTATGAAACAAGAGCTCAGGAAGTGCAGTGACACCAAGCACATTAAGTACGGACATGTCATAGCTCTCCAGGGAGCACAGATGGGGGCTTCAGCTGCAGCAGGTGCTGAGAAGACAGATCTGAACTCAACCACGCAATGTTTGTGAATCATCTGTATGGGCCTATTGTTTAGATGCATCCAGCTTGGTCACACACTATGCAGGGCAGCAGTGATGCTGGGGAGTGGGGGGAGGGGGTGGCACTAATACAAATTCTGCTTTTAATTTAGGAAATGAAAAGAATGTCACTCCCTTCCCTGAGTGCAGCACATGAGGATTTCACAATGGACTTCACATTCAAACTGTGTTTGCAGAACTTAGGGAAGAAGAGGGTAAATGAGCCAGTTATTATGCTTACAAATAGATTTTCTATCCTCTTTCTAAGGAAGCTCTGTTCATTTTGTTATGGCTAAAGAAAAGTTTCAGACATTAAGGTCAAAACTACTGCTCAGGTTTAATCCAAGATGCATTTTCAGTTGTGTTAATTAAACTCTGCATTGCGTACAGTGCTGGCCAGACACTATGCAGTAGACACAGCAAATAGCAGAGGGAGGACTTTCCAGCTGTAACTGACTTTATTCCTTGAACAAATTTTGAAAATATTCAGCAGTATGTGTGTCCCGCTGTCGTCAGGTGCAATTAAGAATGTCATGGTTATGCACTAAGATAAACAGCTCAATTTAAACTAGAGGCTCTCAGATTAGCTTGTATACTGTCTGTGGTGCAGTACAGTCATGATAAATTTATACGCAAAGTAAGACCAGAAGAATCAAATCATCTGGCTGCACTCTGGAGAGTTATATGAGCTCCATGCTTCTGTAAAGTCTTGCAACAGCAGCGTTTCCAGTTCGTTTAGTGGCCAAATGCTGAGTTGATGTTAAAACACATGCTTTCTAGGCCAAGCTTCAGCTTCTAGGACTACTCTTCCTACTAAATGGAAAAGAAAGCCTTATAGATTATAGTGTCTCATGTAGTAATCCTTTCAGTGTGAGATGAGGGTTAAAAAATTTCACACTTGAGAGAGAGTGTGGTGCTGTCAGCATGCAGGGAAAAGAGAAGGTAGCAGAGCAGGTGAACTACAAGTCTGCTAGGATAGGATGTCATAGGATGTCCAGGATGAAACAACAGAAAGGGGAAAAATCAGGTGAAGATGTAGTTATGAGAAGTCAGTACAGATGATCTATTTCAGAGGTCATAATATTAACATTCAGAGGAAAGCAGATTGGGATAACACCTTCCCTCACCCAGCTGGTAGTGTGAGCCTGATTGCCCCCCACAGTACAGTTCACAGAATCACAGAATTGTAGGGGTTGGAAGGGACCTCAGAGATCATCGAGTCCAACCCCCAGTTGAGATGCTAAGGCACACTGCTGGCTCATGTTCCACTCGCCATCAACCAGAATCCCCAGATCACTTTCCACTGGGGCTCTCCTCCAGCCTCTCATTGCAGTCTGTAAACATAGCCAGGGTCACTCTGTTTCAGGTGCTCTTGTTAAACTTCATGTGGTCCAGCTCTCTAGTTTGTCAAGATCTCTCTGCAAGACCAACAATGCCTCCCAATTTAGCATTATTCACAGTCCTGTATCCAAGTCACTGATGAAAATACTGAAGAGGATTGGTCCCAAAATGGAGTACTGCAGAATGCCACTAATGACTAACCATCAGATAACTCCATTTACTCCATGCTTTTTAGCCTGATCTGCCAGCTGATTGTTCACCTGACTTCCAGAACCATACTGTGTAACTTAGATATTTATAGTATTCAAATAATGGTTAAATGTTCTCCCATTTAAACACAGTATGTCCATAAACAGTCAAGTTATGGAAGTCCCTCCCTGCAGTTGAAACATAATTAATACACTGTATAGATGTTACATGATCATGTCTGGAGTAGATGTAGATCAATTATAATAAATCTATGCACCATGGTATATTCCTGAGTATCCAAAAGATGGTAATTCACTGATTATTAGCCTACTATCTCAGCTGGCTTCAGTTCACACAAGACAGTAATTTTTTCCATTGAAAAAATTTTAGGAGACATTGAATCAAGTTTGTAGGTTGCCTGTGTTCCTCATAACTGAAGGGATGGTACAAAATTCGGAGATTGTTTTACATTTACGTGTCCTATATTTGCTAACACTGTAGGTCTGCACTGCACATAAAGATTTGTCCAGAGATTTTTAAGAAGGTTGTATCTGGATAAGATGTTCTAAAAAATTCCAGGCATTGGAAAATGGTTCACTTCCTTCACTGCTGTGCCATAACTCATGCACTAATTCCAAGATGGTCTTTGCAGAGGAGGTGCTCTTTTTTCTGAACCTGACTTGAATTTGTCTCACCATAGTAGAAACCACATTTGAGTAAGAGTCTGCAAATTTCAAGGTCAGCTAAGAATTTTATATATATATATATATATATATATATATAGGTGATTTAAGGGTATTGATTGATGTACTTTCTGGGCTAGTGCCAATTGTGACTTTCCATGACTTCATGGAAATTTTGGAGAAGGATTAGAACATTATAAAAAAGGAGTTGTATTCTTTGTTTTTTTGCTGTGTTGTTGTTGTTGTTTGGTTGTTGTTTTTTTTTTTCCCTAAAGTAGAGATGAATTTCATAGTAATGATTATCTTTTGGTTTTAGTCCACAATGAATCACGATTCCATACAGTCAGGATAAAGAGGAAATAACAGATGTTACCAGACATACATACCTTCATTCTGAACAGACATTAAGTGGGTAACTGAATGAACTCACTCTTGGGAGTCCTGAATATTTCCTGATGGTTGGAATGGGAGCGAAGCTGATTTTGCTTAACAGTTTTTATGTAGAAATAAATGACACCTGGCAGGTGGAAGAAGGTGATCAGTGGGATTAAATCTCCATACATTAGCAGGAGTATCTCATGCTTAATCTTAATCCCATATAGGTATTGCTGATGGTTGATCTTTGCTGATGATCCTTGTTGACTGAGCAGCAGGGAAGGCTGTAAGGCAGAATGCTGATTGTTTCAAATAGACCATTTAGCTAAGTGTTGTGAAAATACCATATGTGTCCCTAACATAAATGTAATGATGTACAACACTGCAGTACTACAAAATATTTGGGTTTTGGGTAGCAGTTGTTAAGAAATATCCCTCTTGAAAGCCTAATGCCCGCTGACTATAGCAGTGGAATAATGAATCTGGCAAACCGACACTCTGATCTACTCACAAATATTTATGACTAGAACTTCTGAACAGTTTAATAAAATCCTAACAAAATCTTTGTACTGAGAAGTGTACATTTCACCAGAGATTATTGTGATTAATCAGGCACTTGGCTAAGAAGAGATAGAACTCAGTTAAGAAAGTGTTATGTAACTGAGATTGACTGTCTGGTACACCTTTTCTTACAGTGTAAAAACTACTGAAGCAAAGACTTGCACCCAGCTGGGGACTTTGCGTAGTCCTCCCTAAGTAGTGAATGAAGCTTGTCATTACCTTACTTCAGAAATGACCTAAGAGGATCCAAAAGCGTCACATTTGATATACATTTTTTTCTTTGCATTATCATGCTGAAGCAGCTAAAAATAAGTAAAAGGCAAAAATAAATTGGGACACCAGTCAATAAGTAATGCACTGCTTTTATCCCTGAAAAAATAGTTTGCTACAGGGGAGACAAGCTAGGACAGTATTGAAGCTACTGGAAGACAAGTGTTCATAAAGGAAGCACCAGTCTGATCTACTAAATGACTCTATCTTGTGTAGTATTCCTCCTCAAGACCTGAGTTCTTGATTATGAATGTCACGAGAAGGATTTGAGAGGACAGAATTTTCTTACTTCAGATTAGTCTGAGATGTTTACAAAGGATTTAAATGAGCTACTCTTACTTTTAGCCAGATGTTCCTAAAGAGAGACAAGTACCAAATCCAGAGCAAATATTTCTGATCCTCTGAGAGATTTGTAGCACATTTTGCCTCTGTAAGTCTTAAACGCATGTACAGTGCACATCCTTTCACGAATACCTCATTCCATGTTTGTTTGTTTTACTCTTGGAAAACATGGAAATGAGTTTTGTTAGCCTGTTGTTGAAAAACAAGCAGATCTGTTAGCCATCGAGGTCGAGCAGCCCAAGTTCCCATGGATTTCAATCCTTTAGCTTCCTCTCAAAGTTCTTTCCTCTTCTCCCTTGCCAATAATGCTGCTTTGTCCCCACGTGGATCCAGAGGCCGTGTGCATGCCCCGTGTTTGCTCCATGCCCTGCACTCATTTCCCTGGGCATAAAGGATATCCACATGCTGCACCTTCCCCTCAGTGGGTCACTGAATTCAGTCTCAGCTTTATGCTGATCATTTTTCATATCTTTTTAAAGATTTTCACTACTTTGGAAATACACATTCCTCTGGTTCAATCATTCAGAAGCTGTTAATGAGGGATGGATACTGACAGCACAACCTGAGTGCCTGCTGGCTGCTGGCTGCGATCTAGTTGATAATCTCATCCCACGTAAATATGGAAGAAATTAAATTCAGCAGAGCATTATAACTGCGACATCAAAAGACACAGGGGTGTTCATCCACACCTACCTGCTTCTTTCTGCAGAATGGGGCATGATCGTATTTATTCTACAGGAGCCCTTGTAGAAAAATAATCCAGTGGCTCATTTTATTTTAAATTCCTAGAAGCCTATGGCTGGGGAGTAACTTCTTTAGGTTGAGAAATTGCCCAAAGATATCTGGGAACTGTGCTATTGAGCTCCGTTTCCTGAAAATTTGAAACATTATTCCTCTTTTTAATATCTGCTTTTTCTGGAGTTCTGGCTTTTTGTTTTAATCTGTTCTGTTCTTAAACATCTGTACCCTCAAACCTCTTTCTGATGCATTTTGTTGAAGTATATGTTTATTAAAACCTCAAACGATCTGAAGGGAACAAACAATGACAGGAAGGTCATATTATGTAAAATTGTTCAAAAAGAGTAAAAATAGTATCAAAAACTGAAATAAATGGACTTAGGGCAAGATAAGCTGCTGGGTTGTCTAAAGTGATGGTATGGCGACTGAAAGTAATGTAAGATTTTTGCTTTTTTTTGTCCACGAAGTACAGTAATGTTTAGGGATGAAGAAAACAAATGCAATTAAAAATAAGCTTCAATAAAACACACTGCACTCCTGGCAGAAATCACCATATGCCAACCATAAGACTTCAGATTCTGTGCATGACCACACATTTTGTCTATTAAAACTGTATTGTCTGGCTCTTTTTTTTCAGTAATTATCATGACTTGAAAGGAGATTCCCTTGCACTGCAGAAATTGTAGGCCTGCTGTACCTGCTGTACATGGGGTAAAACTATTAGGTATAAGTGTAACAGCAAATGGTCGTCTTTCTCAGAAATGGAGTAACAAATGTGTAAATGAGCTGGGTTTGATGATGCAGTGAATCATTTGATCAGGCTTTGGGAAAACCGTGCAGTACCTTGAAGGTTTTCACAGAAATCACATTTCTTCAGCACAAGATCAGCAGCATTCAGTTGCTCTGATGCTATCATGTATTGGTGATACTGAACCACATGGCTGCTGAAGAAGTGCATATTTAAAAGGCTTATGGAAGTGTAGTTACAGAGTGGTGGATACAGAGTGGGGAAAGTGGTTCACCAACATCTCCAGTGCAAACTGTATAGCTAGCTGTGCTGCTAAAGAGCAGGGAGAAGAAACTTCTTAAAAAGGCAAAGAAAAATAAAATACAATTGGTGTCTGGACTCTTGAAGTGGGCATATTATACCTGAAAATGGTGCTAGAAAATGGAAAAAATTAATTTTAATTCAAATTTTCATGATGATCAAGTTCAAAATGGAAGTCTGCGCTTCTGTTCCCACACTGTTAGTTCAAAATTAGCAGTGTGGCAAGAAAAATGGGTGTATTGTAATGAGTTTTTACTACAGCAGTATGTAGGAAACCAGAAACGGGACTTCTCATACAGGACTCCCAATGCATGATTTAAGACAGTCTTTCCCTGTAATAATTTTGATACAAATATAAAACAGCAAATGGTTGGTAGACATTGCAGATGGACAGAGAAATGTAGCTGGGGAGTCTTTGAAAGTAGTATTTTTCAGGGGCACAATAAAACTACTGTCAGCATAGCAAAAACTAATCCATATTATACTCCATGAAGATGCTGCAGGTTTACTTCCTGGAGAAGCGTACAAACAATGAATGCACAGATGTTATAAATACCAGAGAGCTAGGCTATGCCATTATTACACCAGAGCAGAAAAAATAGGATGCTTACCTGTATCCTGGGCTCACTACAAACCTCCAGCAGAGAGGATCTCCAGAAGAGATCCTTCCCCACTGGTAGTCAGCTCTTAAATGGGTCTAGGAGAGGTGGAG
>JAOWBP010002978.1:44980198-44993393 GCA_028571105.1 Tragopan temminckii
ATAGGCTCCCCAGGGAGGTGGTTGAGTCACCATCCCTGGATGTGTTTAAAAACCATTTGGATGTGGTGCTCAGGGATTTAGCAGAGGGTTGTTAGAGTTAGGGTAGCATGGTTAGGTTGTGGTTGGACTTGATGATCTTTAAGATCTTTTCCAACCTGAGTAATTTTACTCTACTGTTCTATGATTCAAACCATGAAAAAGACACTCTAAAATTAGCAGCTTTTTTAGGATGTAATCCAGCAATCATTTGCTACCAAGTGCATGGCTTAATACCATGACAAGTCTCATTTCAGAGAACAAAAATGACTCAAAGTGGTACCCATTTTAGAGCACAGTCACTAATAAGGGCACTGTTTTCCTTTTATAGAACTTGAAATGCACTATTGCTTCATTTCTGTTTGGAAGGTAGGCTGGCAAGAACTTCTGTCGGTTCTCATGTTTTAGATTGCAAAACTGGTGAAATGTAATGTTTTTTTAAAATGCACTTGTAGCAAAGGTAACTTGCATGGTATATTCATAAGGAAAGGATCAGAGCATCCCTGTATATGGGTGTATATTCATGATGATTCAGCTCCTGTAAGCCTTTTACATCAGGCAAGGTGAAAGACTGTATTGCCAAAATAAACTACTATAAATACAAGGCATGTGACAGCAGCTAGTTTCATCTGTCTGTATGGCATTTCTGCCTCTTGCTTACCAGCCTTATTGTATGCAGATAGAAAGTGGTCAGGAAATAGATCTTCTCTTTGTACCTGCAGTGCTTTCTATGTAAAATATACTCTTACTTGTCATAATCTGAGCATTCTTTTTCTGTTTCTAAGTTCCGTTTTGACAGTTTTCCTTCTTTCTGGAATTCATGCTGATATGCTGAAGTAACACTAGTGGTTAAACACACTGATGTTGAGATACATCATCTACTCAGAATGTGAGCTGCATTTGAGAGGTTGGACTGAGCTGGCTGTAACTCCAGAGTATGTGAGATAGACCACACCTCAGCTGAGTGTCAGCCCCACACAGGCACAGCTAAGGAAACCACTTGGCCAGGGCATTCAATTCCAAAGCATAAAGTTGGATTTCTCTTTGTATTTTCTCAGACAAAACCTGTCTACTAAACAACACCAAGGCTTGACAGCAGACACTCAAGCCCCTCGGGCCTCACACTGGCACCTGGAGCTGTCATTGTGGAACAAACCAACTAAGCCAACCTTCCTCAACAGACCCACTGACCTGTGCCAGGGCAGAATGTTTGCTCAGTACATAAAGATGTGTCTTAGTAACTCGGCAGGTCATGGTCTTAGTGGATTCTTTAACTATGTACTGAAAAACAGTTTTATCTGAGAACTTTTTTCTTAGAAACAGTTCAGTATTTGTCTACTTCCGTTAAGTCTTTATTTTATAGTTCCAGTTGTTCCTTTGACAGAAATTAATAGTCAAGTCAATTATGTATATTTAACAGTAATTCCAAGTGAAAGAAATTCCTTGTATTTCATCCCTGTTCAAGAAATGGATGTGAGAACTCTTCCACGTTCCTTATCTTAACCTCTACTCCTCATACATGTTGATGGTTTCTTTATTGTTGTTTGTTTTTTATTTTGCAAGAATCTAACTTTTGATTTCTTCATGAATTTGGCTCTTGATTCTGCAGGGAAAACTTTGTGGGCTGACTATGTCTACGTAATGAGCCCTTTAAAGTCAACAAGAACAGATGCGAAAACATGCAAATATCTGTGCTGACTAACATGCAAGGTAGCAACTTTCTTTATATTTAACAGATTGGTGGGCAGGATTTTCTGAAATGAATTGCATCTTCTTCTGTTACATGTTCTCAGACGACTTATTTTACAAGAAATGGCACAGTTGTCTCACTGTTACAACAGAGTATGTGGGTTTAGCATGTTCATGTCAGGGACTGGTTGGTATAGAGTAGTCAATAGAATGACGAAGGATAAGGAAGTGTACTTTGTTTGTACACTTACTGTTTTTGCTCTGAATTATCGTGTAAGTTTGTGTGTATCTGAATGTAGGGACGTGCTCAAAGCCCAGCTGAGAAGAGAGCTAGTCACAGTCACAGCCCATAGCCAAGATAATTAAATGCAGTAGAAAGGAACATATGTATACAAACAGAGAAGTGAGAGAGCAATCAAACATCTTAGTGTTAAGCAGCAGGCTTCTGTAGCAGGAGCTAAAAAAATCTCCTGTATCGTAGTTTAACATGGCCTTAAAGATGAGGCACTTTCTGATTAAAATAGATGTTAAATTATATTTTCTTTCAACGATCTGTAATGCCATGCATTTACCACTGCTTTAAAACACAAATTTTTGAACCACAGTAGAGGCAAAAAGGGAAAACATCTCCAAATTTCTCTATTAAAAATACCTGAACCTACAAAATAGAAGAATGTACTAGAATTTTGACTTCATGAGCTCCAAATATGGTACTTATGTATAAAATTTGGTCTCTGAGTCTACAGCTTTGAATGGAGTTCATCATTGTGTTAGTTAAACATTTTTAATACATAACCAATCCTGGAGAAACTGGGGAGCAGCTTCACATTTTAAGTAGTGAAATGCTCCTTCTTTAAAATGTGCATTGCAGATTTTTCTGTATAGCAATCTAGTAGGAAGGGATTGGTGGGGAATGAAGACAATTATTATATACAGGCCTAGAAACACTTGTGTTTGCAAAGTATGATAAATCATGCTGTGCTTGATATGGGGCATAACTGAGAGGCCTCCAGTCCCTAGGAATGACAATTCTTTTTATGGTTATTCGGAACGTTCCCAGGAGAGATGGAAAAGTAATCAACATTTTGATCAAAAAATAATCAGCAATATGAAAACCCTTGGCATACCTATCCAGATAACAGCAGGCTTTCATGCTGCAGTGAGCTCTGAATAATCCTCGTTCGTGTGATCCTGCTCAAGATTCAGCCTCCAGTTCTTCCTTGGGCCAAACTGAGATGCTGAGGTGTTCACTTTTTTCATTGTTCTTACTTGCTGTGATGTACAAGCTGGTTCATGATGATGGAAGAATGTGCGAGGACACTGCTGAATGAGTTTGTCTATCACCTTATCACCCTTGCCCAGTTTAGGCTGTATCTTTCTCAGAAGAGTGAAGGCTAAGAGCACTAGCCATGAACTCTAAGGAGCATCTAAGAAACACACAAAGGCTTTGTAAGTACGGTCCCTTGGTGCATTGCTGCTGGCTGAAAGCACACTCACTCCAGCCTAATGGAAGTGGAAGACAGAAGAAATCCCTCCTCACGTTTACACAGGAAAAGAATGACAATATGCCTGCTGATTGTGTTGCTACAGAAAGAATCTTCCAGACTCAGAAGAACAGGTCCTTCCCTCACACCTCTCTGGTTTTCTTCCTGATAACCTCTACCTCAGCATAAAGGCAACTACAAATACATTGCAAGTGCATGTAAGTTGAAGGAAGTCCCCTTCAGTGTTATTGGTCACTGAAGAAGACACTATGCTAGTTGCACCCTGGAAAACTATATGACCGCTTAAAAGAGTGAAAGAAGGGATGTGAAACCCTAACAGGTTGAAGGAAATGGCTGATTCCCTATGCTCTGGAGTTTATCAGTACTGTATTTGTGTAATTTTGTATGATTTTGAATAAATAATGGGAAATCAGTTGTCATATTACCATACACTGTTACTGATGACACTTGATCTTCAGTATTAATCCCATACATTCATTTATGCGCACACAGATCTTTGTTTTACTTATGAGCACTATTGTTCTCACAGCCAGTTGCCATGGTATTGCATGCTTATATTAATAATGTAGTTTAACAGGCTGAGGAACGTAAATGCACATGCTCACATTTGCAAATATAACTGTTATAAATTGTTCTTTAATTACAAAAAATAACTTACTATTTCCTGGCTTCTCGTCAGAGAATTTTTAAATCTTTGTGCTTTTTAAAAGGTTTTTAAGTAGGGCCCAGTAAGCACAAAAAATACATTGGGGATTTCAGTGGCAGTTTGTGATAGGGAGGTGCAGGTGTGATTATGGTTTAGTGGCATAGGAGATGAAAGAGGGGTCTAGGTTAAGGGATTTGCTTGGAATTATATAGCAGATTTTACTTTGAGGGAGATAATAGAAGGCAAGCGCCTACCATTCAGGCTGAGATTTGTCTGAGCCATAGAATCATAGAAACAAAGAATTGCTCAGGTTGGAAAAGACCTTCAGGATCACCAAGTCCAACTGAAACCAAACTGTACTACCCTAACTCTAACAAATCAATATTCTACCAAATACTTTAACAAGTCAAACATGTTACTAGTTTTTGTCCTTAGCTGAGACAGACAGCCCTATAGAAAATGGAAACTTAGAGTCTTTACTGTTTCACTTGAAGACTAAGGGGAAACAGGCTGACAATATAAAAATAAACTCACTTTTTTAACCAATTCATAATGTCTTGCATTATATATTTCTTTAACCCTGGGAAGCAAAGAATAAACTTGCAAGTGGATGTGCTGCAATTAATCTCTGAATTTAAGACAAATTGGTTGGGTCAAAATCTCAGTGGTATGTCTGATATTTAAGTGCTGAATATTGTTTTTCTTGTAACAGAGAGGCAGTGACAGTGGAGTCTTGGAAGTTTCAAAGGTATAATAGGATTTTTTTAAGCTTCATGCAAATATTTAAGGGTCATATGATATTTTCAGCTAGTTTGATAAGTTAGAAGCTTTTAGGACAATCTTGTGCAGACTATTTTGGGATTTCTGCATTGAAGTCCAGCTCTAGAATTAGTCATGCTGTTTAATTTGAAAATGTATCAGCATTAAAACCACTACTTTAATATTATTTTTCTTCAAGGTATAAGCAATGGGACTCATTTTTGGACCCCAGGTTCTCCACAGCTTTACCCTGACATCCCTGAAGGACAGTTTTTGTGGCATTTTCCATCTCACAGGGATAAATGTTGCTGCTCTTCTTTAGTTTCCCGAGGTTTCAAATTCTTTGCTTCCAAAGAGATTAACAAGGAGAAGCTCGGGTAGGACAGCAGTGATAAGGATGTGCTCAACATCTCTTGGAAGGTACTGTTTGCACACAGGATTGTGTTCTCAAACAGCAGTCTTGGTTTTAAAAAAGTAATAATAATTATCAAAAAAGAGGAGGCCAAGAAAATACTTTTCTCTTTTAGTGTGCATGACTGTTCTGACTTGGCATCAGAGGGCTACATTTCTGGCAGCTCACTCAGCAAATGAGCATCAGAGAAGGACATAACCTGTCAGTGAAATTACTACCTGGTTGTTTGTTCAGGGGTAATGTGTTGAGATGTCTGCTGCTTGGGCATCTGTCACTGGGGAAATTAAGCTCCTCAGGAATGGTACTGCCTTATTGTTTTGCATTAAATAAAGAGGATGCTCTTGTACTCCTCTGCTCCTCTGCACCCATCCTGAAAGTGAGCTTCCAATCTGAATGGGCACTGCAGCTGCAGTAAAGAAGAGAGAATGAAATGGAGTCTCAAGAATGTTTCAGAGTAGGCTATATTTTCTCTAGTCCCAGGAACTATTTTACAGTACAGCCAAGTTAGCTTTCTTTCTTCCTTTCTTCCTTTCTTCCTTTCTTCCTTTCTTCCTTTCTTCCTTTCTTCCTTTCTTCCTTCCTTTCCTTCCCTCCTTCCTTCCTTCCTTTTTTTTTTTTTTTTTTTTGCTTATGGACGGGAGGATGTCTTTTTGGTGTATTCTTTAAGTCTCTGTCATAAAGGCTTATGTGGATAGGAACTGTACTCATGTTGATACTCATGTTGATAGGTATTTTGCTCATAAGCCCTGCCTACAATCAGTCTTTGAACTTTGCTCTCTCCATTCTAATAGTGGCTGCTGCTAATGTTGGCTGCCTATACAATACACTCAGAGTCATTTCTCAGCTATTCAGGAATGCTGTCAGCAAAGAATAACATTGCTAGTGGGACTGCAAAAATAAAAGCTAAAATGCCTGATCAAAAGCTATCATCTCAGGGATGATAATTTCAGTGTAATCTCTAAAACAGATTGATTGTATTTGTGTAGCTTTGTCTTTAAAAGAAAAGATTTAATTAATTGGAGACATTGTTACTGATAAAAGATGTAAAGATAACAATGGATGCCACATTTGAGTTGTATTTCCAGTCCTTCTCCTAATGCTGCAATTTCTGAGTAGGCAAGCAAAACCAAAATTTCAACAATAATAGTAGCTACTTTCTACTACAAGATAAATGTTTCTTAAATGCCAAGCAGTTTGTGAAAGAAAAAAAACATAATTTTAAATACCTGAGACATTTTAAAGTATAAATTCATTTAAAATTTTGTGTATTGAAAGCATCCAATATGTATAGCATAGTGCTCTCCAAATGGAGTAAAGAAGTGATGTGAAGGATGTGTCAGTTTAGATGGGAGAGAGTGTATCCAACAGGTACATTATGTACAACTTTGAGAAAATAAAATAAATTAACAAGGATAATGAAGACTGAGATTCTGTACAATTTCCTAATCCTAAAGTAGCTTTTGAAATAAAGAAATCCTGGTGTATGAGCACATGCACTATTTAAAAAACAGACAAACAAAAACAAAAAAACCACATTATTGCTGGGATTGGAAAATAGATGACCACTGAGGAGAGATCTATGTGATTATCAGTTAAGAAAATGAACTACTAGATCTTCCTCATGGTAGGAGTGCACTGCCTGAGAGCTGGTAGAGTAGGAATACATTAACATTATCTTTTTATAGCCTGAGACTTTCTGACAGTTTTCATTCTGTGTGTCTTCACGTCACGAACATCAATTTGTGGTGCTTAGGTAGGATCAGCTAAGAATTATGATTATGGGCAACGTAGCAAAACAGATTTCTACTCTCCATGTGTAAGATCTACTCCCAGCACTTCTTTGCTTGGCTGTTCAGATGCAATTTTTTCCTTTTTTTTGTCTGTGAACATTTAAACTGCTATACATGAGTAAAGAAATACTCCGTATATCTAGGTCTTTTCATACCTTGCAATAGCTGCTGATAGCCATGCCAGCAAGTGTGCTTCTGCAGAACTATTAACAATCTCGTGTAGTGGCTTTGTCAGAGGAGAAAGAAGTGACTAGGAGAGGCAACAAAGTCTGCGTGGGACTTTTTCTAAGGACAGAATATTTATTTTTCTGCTAGGCTGGATGTTGGGGCAGGGGGAAGGGGTCAAGGTTAATGTAGTATTTTCTTTGTTGCCTGGCAGCATGCTTGACTGCAGATTGTAAATTACAGGGTTGGTAGCCAGTCAGCTGCAGCCAGCAGCCTGCTTAGGGACTATGTGTCCTGAACAGGGCAGGCATTTGACAACCTGTGGTGAAAAGGAGGTATTCAGCGGACTGTTTTCTAGGGACAGGGAGGAAAGTGGGCTACCCAGACAAAATAATTCAAACTCCAAGAAGCAAGAGCAAATAAGAGCTTCAGGGAAACATTCTTTTTCTTGTGTCTACCTTCAAAGACATAGGAAACCAAGGGAGGATGACAGTGATTCCTAATGTAGCATTAAAATAGCCTACTGCATAGACAACTGAAAAGCCTGGGAGCTAGGACTGTGCTTCATTCATGCTGGGGTATATTATATTTGGATGAATCTCTGCTGGAAGAGACGATGCGAAAGCGTAGATGGTAACAGTGCCTTCACACTGATACCTGGGTGGAGAGTGGGTTGCCTCCACAACAAAAAGTTGCACATGTTGGTTATATAGCAGAGCAAGGAAGCAGATCTGTGAAAGCAAGCACTGAAAGAAAAAGGCAAAAGGAAAAAGAGTCTGAAGGGTGAGAATGGAAGACACAGAACTGGCTTACTCCAGGATACAGCCTAAAGCCAAACTTAAAACTTTCCAGTGCAGAAAGTACGTATGGGTGTACGCATCACACCATGGGAATTACATTGCTTTCTTTTCCTCTGCTCCGGGAAAATGACTACTGGGATAGAGATTAATAGCAGGCAACAGTTCTTCAGACTTTTGCGATATATACCACAGCCCAAAATGGTCTCCTTCCTATACTTCTGCCTGCCAGCCATTACTGCTGAAATGGCGACAATACTGAGGCAGATTAATCCAGTAAGGGGCAAAGATACTATGGGCTTTTATGAATACCCTCCCATCTGTACCTGCTCTGTGTCATATCACTCCCATCTCCACTGTACCTATTACTACCAGGCCTGCAGCATGCTGGGATACCCACAGAGCTTCGTTGTGGGACTGGGAGTCGAGTCATGGAACTTCTTGCAACCATCCTAACAAACATACTTATCAAGAAGTCCCCTCTAGCCTGTGTAGACTGGAAGGAAGATACGGTCTGAAACAAACTGTGTAGTCAGGGAACCCATGTTGTCAAGGATCTGGAATTAACCAAGGTAATGAAGGTAAAAGCTAACCGGGCAGACAGGCAGTAGGATCTCAAAATACTCTCCAGCACAGCAAGGAAAAGCAGAGAAAATTCAGCATCGGGAGAAGTAAAGCAGTCCTAGCTTCATGTGTTTAAAAAAAAAAAGGGGGGGGGGGGGGTTGTGGACTAACATTATTTAGGGTGTAATACAACCAAAATAATACTTCAGTGTTCACTAATGAATGAAATAAAAATTTCCAAGTGTTCTCAAATTATTAGTAAGAATCAGAGAACAAAATATCAGACAATAATTGTACACATTTGTAATACATCCTTCTTCAAATGATCATGGGAAAATGTGCTCTCCCTCCATCTCAGAAGGACAAAGATTTAGAAAATGGTTAGAGAATAGGGAGAAGAGTAATCAAGCAATTTCTGTGGAAAGACAAGATAGAAGAAGTGACTGAGACAGAAGACAACTTTATGGAGTAAAAAAAAGTAGAAGAGACACAGTAAAGGCAAAATTTAGAATGGCTACAGGAGGAGCTCTGAGGGCACTAAGCAGTATTAATGGCCTCGACCAGCTTTACCTAGGCCTCCCCTGTGCCTGTTGGCCTAATAGACCCATCTAAGCCCAGGTTTGGGCATTCGCTTTTTTTAATTTTTTCATATCTACCTCTGCTTTTTGGCCTTGATGGATGGGGCCGATCTTGTAGCCTCATTTCTAATGCTAGCTCTCTTTTTTTGAGGGGATTGAGGACCTGTTTTTATCCTTTTGCCTTTTATGTTTCTTATTGACCCTGTCAGTTGCCTGATTCTGCTCTCAGTGGATGTACTCCACTGAGAGCAGAATCCAGGTTTGTCCCCCTGGTAGGCTGCTCAACATGTCTGGAAGCACGTGAGTAGTTTGGATGTGTCTCACAATACACTTGCCTAGTTCTTGTGTTTATGTAGGGTTGTGTATACCTGTATGTGGTTAGACAGCATGCGAGGTGAGAGGGGCCTTTTGCCTGAGTCAAAGCATATGGTCTGTACAGTTAGTACCGGAGTAACCATTTGGTCTACCAATCTTTCACTTAGATTTTTTCAGTTTTGCATCAAGCCAGAGTATAAGGAAAGAAATAAGTTTCAGATAACGTCTTGCATTTTGATGTAGAGCCTTTATCAGCTTCAATGAGTATATGATCCTTTGCACAAGGCGTATTCTTGGAAGTCTTTGACTTCTGGTTTAGTCTGTTTTCTCAAGCAAATGAATTTTTAAGATGTTAATTACCTCTTATCTCTTCCTTTAACATTAAGAAACATCTGAGCAATGCAACCAAGTTTAGAAAACAAATAACAATTTTAGAAACACATGTCTAAAAGCTATTTGTAAATTATCAAATGTGGCCCAGTCAAATGAAATGGATTTTGAATGACTGCTAGGAAGGATATAGCTGAACTAATCAACTATTGGCATCTGGTCTATTTCTAAAAAGGTATAAATGCAGATTTATGTAATTTCATTATAGTTGCTTAATCTCATTAATAGAAAATACTTTTCTATTAAATGACTAGAATAAATTTACATAGCAGTATTTTAACAACAGGTTACTAAGATCTGCTTTTTGATGCAAAGCACTTAATTAGTAGTGGATGCTTGCTAACTGGCTTTCAAGAGTTTTAACTTCCTGTGGCTTTTATGCCTCCTAGACCTCTCAGTTAAACTTCCTCTTTCTTTAGGCTTTTGATTGAAGTCTGCTCCAGGCATATTTTAACTCCTTATAAAAAAAGAAGGAAAGAAAAAGTGAAGTATAAGTCGACATTCTCGTTTTCTCCTAAAGTAACAATAAAATATGTAAATGCTGTTTTTTTGTTTGTTTGTTTTACTCAGAATTCAATTCTTGGCTGTGATAAAGAAATGTTATTTGCAATCATGTGAGTGGTTTGTGTATCAGGATGGGTTCTGCATCCTAGGAGGATTCGTTCCCCCAGATTGTTAGTCATTAGAATGGTCAACTACAGTCATGATAGCTCACTTCAGGATCATGAGGAGAAAAATGTCTTTGTTTTCAGAACTGTGGCTACATAAACATCTCAGTGGTCTTGTAGCTTCCAAATTTTTTTTGCTCTAAGTTGCTTGGGTATTGAGCATCTACTTAGTGGCTTTCTGATACTTTCTATTTTAGGTCCTAGAAGATTTTGAGTGATTGCTTTCCCTTCTTTGAACCTACACACTGCATTTTAAAGTACAAGAGTGGTAATGTGATGTGTGTCTTTTTAGCTCCTCAATTTAACCCAAATGAAATAAAAAGCTTGCCTTATCAAAAGAAGGCACAGTTAGACATTCCCAGAAGAGAGTGTGTTTTCTTGTTCTTGGAGTTTTAGAAGTTGAATCCTTAAGAGAGGAGACACTACAGTCAAGTTTATTTCCCAAAAGACCAAGTGTTGCCTTCTCTTCTGCATTTTTTCTTAAGATTTTAAAGTACTAGCTGCTGCCTTCTTTTTTTTTTTTCTTCTGATGCTTGTGCTAATGACAAGTAGTTTAACTAAAGCAATGAATCATTCATGCTGTTTGTTTCTTTTTTCCAGAAAGCCTGTACTTATTTCATGAATTTCTAGATTTATTAATTTCATAGCTGCTGCTTCAGCAAGTATTAATTTAAAAGAACTCTACAGTTAAATTGGGACATACGGCCAGCCTGCTTTCCTTGGAGTTAATCTGTGAAAACACTCTTCTTTAAGAAGAAACTGTGGAAATAACTATTAAAAGACCACCTGCACTAAATTCTTTTACAACATGGTAATACAGTGAAAGAAGATTTAAATAATTGAATTACATGAAGCTAGAAGAGTCAACCTTGAGTATTTTCAAAAAAATTGCTTTACCATTTCAAAGAAGACTTCATATATTAGAAGTAGGCAACAGTGCCTCCTGCACTGATATGTTTTGAAGACATTATAAAGCACTGAATGTCTGTAGATCTCAAAAGAAATCATACTGCTCAGGCTGTAATAATGTCTATGACTTGTTGAGCACTGAAGAGGATTGTAAAAGCTTTTAAGGATCCAGTCCCTCTCTGAGGATCGTAAGAATTCTGCTAGAGAACTTTCCACAAACAGGATTTTCCTGTAAGGTGTGATTTTCTATCTCATATAGCCTTATTTATAATCTTTTACAAGTGGTCTAATGTCTCTCCATTTCTTGCAAGAACGAAATTGATCTCCTTTCTCATGGGTGTCTTGTAAGGCTGAACTCATTAGGAATACTAGCAGTACTTCTAGAGAGTTGCACATGGAGGATATAGGAAGAGTGCACAGCAAGTATTAACTTGTTATACTCTAAGGGGACAGGCAGCACTCATTAAGTATGTGTTTCCAGGGCCTTGTTCAGAACTGTTTACATCTACAGGCATATCTTCCTATCCATATATTTCAAATTAAATCTCATTTTACTTGTGTGCACATTCAGGCACGGAAAGACATAAGTGAGCTGCCTGAGGTCATGCAGAAAGTCTATGATGGTCACAAACAGAGTTCAGATCCTAAAATGAATGACTTGCTCTCTCCATTCAAAAATAAGGTACAGGATATTTTCTGAATGGGAGCAAGTCCAGATATCTTTCCCTGCTGTTTTCCTGCCTAATGGCAGTGAAACTAGATTGTGGTGTTGAGTTTCTTCTCTGTAACATGACATTTATGGTCTAATCCTGCAGAAACTTACTGACATGACCAGGACACAATTAAAACATTTAACTGCTCTGCCTTTAAGTAGGGAGGCTTATATTTGCCTGACTTAGAGCTCTAAGTGATTGGTCTGAAACTGTAACCATAAGTGTAGGGGCTCTAAATCTGAAGAAGAAATGCTGGAATCTAGTTTGTACATCAGGGGTGACTCTGACAAGTAACTATCTTAGCTATAAGTCATACTGTGCAGATGCCAGTAGGACTTAGGAGCACCGACACTTGAGTGGAACTGAGGATGTTGTTCAACATTTTCTGGTGCCAGGACTGTGATGGTACAGCTTGGGATGCTGTTGCAGGGACTTCCTCAGGGCTTCATAACTTTAACCCCACAGCTCTCCCTGTTTCAGCAAAGCTATGATAATACAGAAATTGAATTTTGGATATCTACTGTGTATGAAAATATGCATATGTATATATACAAGAAATAACATCTAGCATTCATACAAATTTGGATTGCACTTTTAAGGTATGTTTGCCTGTTACAAGTCCTTGTGTAACAACTGGTATTAATAGAAAATTAGGTATGACAACTGTCCTGTATACTAGGCCTGAATAGACCTATGTTCTACTTGTATAGCCTTCAGTTTCCATTCATGTTTTCAGGTAGGTGCATCAACTTTGACTCTGAATCAAGAAAGCTGTTGTTTAAAAGCTGTGTCTTCTGCATTCATGTTTGCTAGTTCTTGTGTCTAATGTGATAATACCTGCGTCTTTTGTGCCTTTCAGCTGATAAATATAAAAGCAGATAGTCCTTCTGTACCATAATATTCAGTTTTTTTACAGAAGCTTTTTTGATTCTTAATTCTTGCTAAGCCTCATAGATGTTCATCAAACATACTATTGCTTTGTCTGTCTGTCCCACTTTCTGCTAAGAGAAAAGGCAGCAGATAGGATATGACTACCTCATCCCTCCTGGTTAAGTCTGGCATCATAGAATCCTAGAATGGCCTGGGTTGAAAAGAACCTCAAAGATCATCTAGTTTCAACCCCCTGCTATGTGCAAGGTCACCAACCACCAGACCAGGCTGCCCAGAGCCACATCCAGCCTGGCCTCCAGGGATGGGGCATCCACAGCCTCCTTGGGCAACCTGTTCCAGTGCCTCACCACCCTCTGTGTGAAAAACTT
>JAOWBP010002978.1:44993402-45022791 GCA_028571105.1 Tragopan temminckii
TCCTCCTAATATCCAACCTAAACCTCCCCTGTCTCAGTTTAAAACCATTCCCCCTTGTCCTATCACTATCCACCCATGTAAATGTGGGCATCTTAATGTGAATGCTTAATCTGACAATGCAGTTAGACCTATCAATCTACAATAGAGAGGTATTTCATTGAATTAAATATTCTTTCTGTTGCTTATTGATCACACACCTACTGAAGAGAGTGTAGAGCAGTTTCCTGTTCTTGTGGGCACTCCTCATCTCTCCCTTCTCTCTCCAACCTCTTGAGGATTTCCCTGCAAACAGTTCTGTAGTGGTAGGTTTACTCATTGTACCATCTATTTGGATATGCTTAATAAAGCACTTAATGTTTAAAAATACAGTTGATGTATATAGACATTTGTTGTGGGAATCTACTGTAGATCACTGGCCATAGTGACAACACTGATTAATTAGTCCTTAAGAAACTAAGAGAGACCTCTAGATCAACCCCTCTGTTGTCCGTACAGGGGACTTTAACTTGCCAGACATTATCTGAAAACACCACACAGCTGATATAAAGATGTCCATGAGATTCTTAAAACGCCTTGATGACAACTTCATGGTACAGGTACTCAGAGAACTGATGAGGAAAGGTACCCTCCTAAATCTGTTGCTTATGAACAGAGGTCTTGTGTGTGAAGTATGAATTGGTGGCTGTCTTGGCCATAGCAACCATGAAGTAGTTGAATCTAAAATCTTCAGCAATAGGAGAAAATCTGCCATGAAAACCTCAACCTTTAATATGGAGAAAGTAGATTTCAGGCTGGTCAGAGAACTAGTCAACATGGTCTCCTGGGAAACTGCTTTTGAAGGTTCTGGGGTCCATCAGTGCTGGTCACTTTTTAAGTACTACCTCTTAAGAGCACAGGAACAAGCAATTTCAAAATGTCAGAATTAAAGCAGGCAGGGTAGAAGGCTGTCTTCTCTGAACAAGAATTTTCTATTACAGATTCAGGGGAAAGAGTATGGCTGCTGAAACTGAGATCAGGCAACATAGGAAAATTACAGCGATACTGTTTGCCTTTGTAGGGAGAAGGTTTATGCAACCAAAGTTCAGACTCAAAATTGGCCAATACTGTGGGGGACAACAAAGAGGATTGTATGTTTTTTTTTTGTTGTTGTTGTTGTTGTTTTTTTGCAGATGTTTGTTTTGTTTTTTTAAAGTGTGTATAATCAACAAGCATACAGATGTATAATCAACAAATATACAGAGAAGGTAGGCTGGTCTTTAGAAAGTGTATAGCTGGAAAGATTATCATGTTGGAAAGGGATAATTGGAAACAAATGGAAAAGTTTACCCACATCACAGGCTCGCAGGAAAAACTCCAAGAAGAGCAATCTCCAGAGAAAGATTCTTCCTCAGTGGCAGTCAGCCCTTAAATAGGCCTGGAAAAGGTGCAGCCAGGCTCCATCCCTTCCGGTCACACAGGTGAATTGCATTCATCTGTGCTCCCATGGCTGACTCATTGCTTGCCTCAGGTGATCAATCAGAGGTTCAGGCTGTGATTCAATAGTTCCCATACAAAGTGTCTTAACAACAAGAGTAAGACTAGAGAGAACATTGGATCGTTACCTGGTAAGAATAGTCATCTTAAAAACAGGGATATAGACAAGGTAGAGACATTTAATGCCTTCTTTGTCTCTGTCTTCAAAACTGATAATGGACTTTGGGGCCTCAGGCACCCTGAGCTGGAGGATTGTGACTGCAGAAATGACCAACTTCCAGTTAACATGGGATTTGCTGCCTTGCTTGCATACTTGTAAATCTGTGGGGCCCAATGGGATCCATAACGGAATACTCAGAGACCTGGCAATATCATTGCAATACCTCTCTTCAATTATTTTTCAACTGTTTTGGAAATCTGGAGAGGTCCCTGTTGACTGGAATCTGGCAATTGCTCCAGTTCTCAAGAAAGGCAAGAAAGAAAAGCCTGCTAATTACAGGCCTGTCAGTTTCACATCAGTGCCTGGTAGAATCATGGACAAAATTATGCTGGGAGTTACTGAAATACACCTTAAGGACAATGAGGTCACTGGTCACAGCCAGCATAAGATAACAAGGGAAAGATCCCAATTAACTAACTTAATTTCCTTTCATCACAAGTTCTCCCATCTAGTTGACCAAGTGGAGCCATCTGATGTTACCTTCTTGGATTTCAGTAAAGCTTTCAGTATTGTTTCTCACAGTAACCTTTTGGACAAAATGTTCAGCATATGGCTAGACAAAAACATAATGCAGTGGGTGAGCGATTGGCAGATGGCTTGGGCCCAAAAGGTTAGTAGTAAATGGGGTTGCATGAGATTGGCAGCCAGTCACTAGTGGGGCTCCCCAGGGCTCCATTTTAGAGACAGTTCTCTTTAATGTTTTCATAAATGATTGGATGTAGGACTTGGTGTTTTGAACAATGATACTAAATTGGGAGGAGCTGTTGAGTTTGTTGAGGTTTGAGAGGCATTGCAAAGAGATCTATACGAATTACAGAGCTGGACAATCACCAACCACGTAGAGTTTAACAAGAGCAAGTGCTGGATTTTGCATCTGGGAAGGTGCAACCCTGTCTATATGTACAGACTGGGGGATGAGGCACTGGAGAGTTGCCCCAGTGAAATGGATTTGGGGCTCTTGGTCAACCTGGACAAATTAAATATGAGTAAACAGTGTGCCCAAGCAGCCAGGAAGATGAACCATATCCTGTGCATCAAGCACATCATTGCTAGCCAGCCAAGGGAAGTGATTGTTCTGCTCTACACCACACTGCTGTGGCCTCACCTTGAGTAAGTACTCTGTGCAGTTTTAGGCACCACAGTACAATAAGGACATAAAGCTATTAGTGTCCAGAGGAGGGCTACTAGGAGAAAGGTCCAGAGGGGAATATGTATGAGGAGTGTCTGAAGTTTCTTGGTTCATTCAGCTTATATAAGAGGAGACTGAGGGGAGACCTCATGGCATTCTATGGCTTCCTCATGAGGGGCAGCAGAGGGGCAGGTGTTGATTTCCTCTCTGGAGGCCAGTGATAGAATCTGATGGAACACTTGATCTTTATACGTCCCATCCAACACAGGATGTACTACTATCTTTGGCGCATGAGAGTAATGTCCTGCTTATTCCAGATGTACATCTAGTGAAGATGTTCCAAGTATTCTGTCACAAACTAGTAGACAACCCTCTGGCACCTCCTCACTGAAGCAAAGCAATACCTGAACCAGGTTAAGCAGGAGTCAGAAGTACAAACAAAAACCAAACATATATCTTGTACTTGAAAAATGTCAATGTGCTTGTCAATGTGCCATGTTTGTAGGACTCTTGCACCAGGCATGCTTTCATCCTTGAGCTGAGGGGACTGCTGTGATGCTAGATCTGACCAAAAATAGGCTGTAGGTACATAACGAAAGCAGATCACTTAGTAAGCTATATGTTAAAAGTCACATTCCAGTCAGTTTTATATTCCCAACAGCTTGGAGCTGGAGTTTAACTTTCTATGGTCTTGTTTTTACAGCCAAGTAAAAAATTGGTTAAGCATTTCATTCAGCTTCAATAAACAATTTTTTTCTGTCTGGCCTATGTTTGTCCCAGTGGATGTATTTGCATTATCTCTGTCAATGCTCTTTTGGGACAAACATTGAAGTATCTAAATGAGTTACGTGAAGCCCCGGAAGGATGAGCAGAGGGAAAGCTTTGCATTGAAGTGGGAACTGTAGGGAGCTATAGGGACAAATAGTTGCTTCTGTGCTCAGCTCAGGCTTGATTTCTAAGAGCAGCCTGAGTCCAGGTCTTGGACTGAATACCACCTGGAAAATCTGTGTGAGCATTGACAGCTAAACAAAGGACAAGATTTTCTGGTTCAAGACCCCTGTATGCTACCAGTGGCTAAAATGTGATTTATAATTTCTGTGGGTCTCTGTGTAAATACAATAACCAGTTTTGCTACTATGCAAGGCTTGAGAAAATAAATGTCCCCCTTCCTCTCATGTGAGCTTTTTAGTGTTGAAGATGATTTTGGGGTACCTGGCAAATTGTAGGGATTTTGTTTTGTTGGGCAATTATCCTCAACAGGAACACTGCTCTTTTGCCAGAACTTTGGAACGAGAGTAGAACTCCCCAAAAATCAGTCTTCTGAGGAAGGATCAAGGGGAGAACTGGTGAAGTGGAGCTAACTCAGGAGAGGCCTCTGAATCAGAACAGCAGTCAGCACACATGTACCATGCTGCAGGGGAGGGAGCCTGATCCACAGGGTGGACTTGTGAACTAAAGAAGTGTTAGAGTCAACACCGAGGACAATGCTACATTTTTACCCCCACAGCAGAGAACGTGCATTTGGTGTTAAAACATCTCACAGTCATTTCACAAATCACAGCTTTAGAGTGGAAAAATGATACACGTGTTGTGATTTTACAATGGGAAAATGATATTGTGATTTCAATTACAGCTTGTTGGTTCTTAAGATACTTGTAGCAATTGAATGATTTTTTTTTTCTGGCTTTAACATAGTAATACTAAGCAGGCAAGATGTATCTTGCTGTGAAATCTAGAGAAGCAATGGAAAACAAGGGAAAGGAGAAGAAAACGTGTAGTAAGAAGTGCGTGTTTTAAAATCCACTTTGCCACAGCTCCTTTTGTCACTAAGATGCAACTTCACAGACATAAATGTGGCTAGCTTTATATCCAAAGCTGATGACAGTAACGATTTGAAAATCAAATTGAATAGGACAACACAATCAAAAAATGGAGCAGGTGAAGAACCCTAAAATCAATCTCTTTAGTACTTGAATTTGGTGGAAAAATGGCTAAATATCTCTAGGTTTTTGAAGGCCTGTTAGCTTACAGAAATTTCTGGTTTGACTTGGTGAGCAGAATCTGCTAGCTTTTGGCTTTCATTCCAATTTTATTCCAATTCATTATTAAAAACAACTGAATATTCTGAAGCAGTAAATTTGGTCTTCTGCACTATGTATCAGTTAATATGTACTCTGCCAAGATACAAGAAAATTGGCGAAAGTGTTTGTAGATGAGGGACTTCAAAATGAAAAAGCAAATATTTCAAAGAATAATTCAGCACTATTAACCTTTGGGAGGAGAAGAACCATCCCTCCTGAGTGATGTGATCAGGAATGAGCAGATGCTTATAAATGCAATGTAAAAACAACAAGTATCTGGAAGTGCTGGCAGAGAGACCCTGATCCCAAAGAAGGTGATCAAGAAGATATCTCTCTATTAACATCACCGAATCTTCTTGGGTATTTTCTTTTCTGTTTCTTACTGTAGGAAACTCACATCTCCTCCTTCCCTTCCTCTGCTGCCCCTCTCACTTCCCCCAAAACAAACAAATAAACTAACTAACAAATAAACTTTCTAACCCAGAACTGATCTTGTCGCATATATGGATTAGAATAGTCTGGTAATTCCTGTGAAATTAAGGTGATTATTCCAGTTTGAAATCATTGTTTTATGATCTAATTACTCATCAGGAAGTGTTGTATTCATTTTCCTAAATGAAAGGCAAGCCGATGCCAGAAAACTGCATTATATTTCTTGTTAAATTACACAAATGTGGAAGTCTCTGCCCAAACAGTGTTCAGTAGTAAAAAGAACAGCTCTGACTCATATTCCTCTTTCTAATTTGAGATTCAGGGCTCTTTAAATTTAACTTGTCTTTCTTAATGTTGCAATTGTATTAACAGCCAGAGGTGTCATTTCAGATCAGATGCACTAAATTCTGTGCATCTTGCGGAATAATTTGTACTTGCTGAACTTACTGGCATAACTCGTGCAAAACATGCAGTTGGGGTTTTATTGTATTAAGCAGCATTGCAGACCAGTTATGGAGGAGCTGCTTCGGGCTAATCATATTCCTCTGTGTTATTCTTGCTTACTTGGGCAGCTGTTACAGGTGTGGTGAGGACTTAATCTGCTAGGTAAATCAGAATCTCAAAGGGATAAGGATGGGATATAGCATGAGTGTCCAGCCTCTTGGCTTGCCTTGGCTGCATTGAGTGGAGAGGAATCGTCTCGATCCACATAGATTGCTCCAAAAGTAATGCTTCCTATTTATTTCCATGGAGACAACGGATACAAAGAGCACGAAATAGCACTATCTGATAGAGCAAATTCTCAGCTACGAAGGACTATTTCTCAGTGTTGTCACCATCATTAGCTTTACATTTTTGCCATCCATGAACAAGAGCCTGCATGCTGTGCTTGTAAAAGTCTACACAGCTGTAGGTGACTTACTGTCACTACTGCTGAAACACACCCCCCACCTCACTGTACTCATATCCACTGCTTGGACTCCATGAATTTTCGGCAAGCATTGATGAATGTCAAAAACTTTAAACTAGTGGGGTGCTCGACCTTCTGTTTGTGAAACTATTGCATCAGTCTGGTTTTACAGCTGCAGTTGCCATTCTTAGTGAGCTCTCAAGGTGTTTGTCAGATTTTTGACGACGTTTTACTTTTTCGGTGCTTCATTCTTGAGAAGAGTTTCTCCCAAATTTACACACTGCCAAAAAACAATGATAACAAGTAAGATGTGATTGCAAAGCAAGGGATATTTCTCTCATAAGTGACGTCTTATAAAAGCCTGATAAAGAGACATGATCAAATTTTTGATTGGAAGTCTACATATTCCATTTGAAAATTTGCAGGTAATGTATTTATGCTGACTGAAGATGGAGTTGCAAATAAGCAAAAAAATTGATTTTTTTTTTTTTCTCACAGTCCTTCACCAAGATGCACATCTGCATATTCTTTAATTATTTGAAAGACTGTGTTTAGCCAACATATCAAAATCCAAAAAATTATTTGCCACAACTTGAGCTAGAACTGCATTGTACCCTGTGCCCTTTTTTTAGCCCAGATAGGGTTAGTAGTGCACCAATGCTTGGTTGGACATGCCCGGGATAGAGTATCCTGTACTGGTATAGAGAGCACCCCATAGAATCCTCAAAATCCAAAATCACTGTGGGTTATATAAAGGCTGATTCAAGGCAGCACATTAGATTACTCTTGTAGGGAAGCATCTGGAAGTGGACTGTGGGCTTTTCAGTAGGCTGCAAGTGTTCCTGCTTGTCCTAGTAAGGGTACAGAGATCAGGAAGTCCAAGGAACAGCCCTGGGCCTGAGTAGAAAAGGGAGATGGAGCTGGATCAAAAGAGCCCAGATGCTAGTTCCCTACTGCCCTAGGTTTCCGTAGGGATCAAGGTAGAGTTCAGGGGATGTTAAACATCAAAAGGCTCACCAGGAGTTCTTCTTCCTTTCAGATAGTGAAAAAGAAGCAGGACTGTCAAAGTACTGCTAAATCAAGCACTTGTGAAAACTGAGTCAGCTCCAGAAATCATGAGTGATTTTAAAAATATACGCTATTTTCCTCCATCCTGGTTTTGTTGGACTTCAGGTTTCAGAGCTTGAATTTTCCTCATTTGTCTTGTGCCTCTTTCCTTCTCTCATGTAGTGAGGGCAGAAAAAAATTAAAAACGAAGCTGGTATTTTCGGAGCAAGAGATGTGGCTTTAATAAAAACTGCAAATAGTAAGGACTTGGAAACTGTAAGAGTCAACATCAACAATACAAACTGTATATGTAAGTACATAAATATGGCTTCAAGCATAGAATAGCAAAACTGTCCAAGTAAGTTGGCTTAGACACAAACTGCATGCATCAGAAGTGGTATTTCCTAAACTTTTGTGCTTATGAAATTCCATCAAAATGTAAAATTTGAAGGTGCTTTAATGAGACTGGAGTGGTTAGACTGAAAAAAGGCAATATATTTTTTAGTGCTTTGAAGTACGTGACATACTTGTAGGGGATGCATCCAGTAGGCTTTTAAAATAGATCTTAAATCTACTTAAAGACAAGCTGCAAGGAGGTTTAGAAGCTATTTTTAACACAGGCTTTTTTCTTTGCATCTCATGAGATGTCTTCCAACCAATCATACATGCTTCTAGGATGTGGAAAAAGTGCTGCTGGCACTCCACCTGCATCTCTGCCATGAGTAACTCCATCTTACCTCGAGGGAAAGTTAGGCTTTAGGAAGGAGGACCACAGGTGCCTCTGGGTCTTTATGTACCTAATGCCTCTGCTCTTTATCTTTTAGCTGCTCATTAAGGTACTTTCAGAGCATCCTGTGGTCCAATGGCCTGGTTTTCATTCTGGAAGACCTGTAGCCATTACTTATGTCAGTTATACTTGCAGATAAGAAGTACTCTTAAAAATAATGTACATGGATAATTAATTATCTTAAAATTTAGAATTCAAACTAATACTTTCCAAATTCTGGCAATATTTTCGAATGTCTGGTTTGACAATACTTTGATATTCCATTCTGATAGAAAAATACTGAGAGCTATTACCCATGATCCTTTTGTTAATTGACTACATGCTCTGTATCTCTTTTGTATCAAACTTCTACTTTATAAAATGCAATTAACAAACTTGTTTTCTCCCATTTAACTTTTTCCTGTTGTAAACTTGGTTTCATGCTGCTAAGTAAGCAAGAGTGCAATACATGTGTGTGTTCTACATCTGCTGTTAAGACAACTGAAATGCTTTCGTCATTATTCTACAAGGTCTTCTTAAGCCTATTCAGTGAAATCTAGTATGATCTTTTACAGAAGAAATAAAACCTGGAGGGATATTACCTTGATCTTTAATTCATCTTTCTTTAGAAGGGAAAAGGAACATCCTTACTGCTCTTGAACACAAAAGCCTTTGCTAGATAGATGGTGAATTAACGTGGCTTACTGAGGTTTACTGTCTGTGCAATGCAGGCAGACTGCCTTCCACATCTTTACTGAGAGAGTGGTTGATACCCCATGCCTTCTGTGTTTAAGAGGAATGTAGATAATGCTCCTAATTGTAAGTTTTAACTTTGGGACAGCCCAAAGTAGTCTGACAGTAGTATCCGATAGTAGTTATATCCTTCTATGACTGAGCTGATCTCCTGTGATCAAGTGACCAACTTGGTTGGCGAGGGAAAGGCTGTTGATGTAGTCTACCTAGAGTTCAGCAAAGCCTTTGACACTGTCTCCACCAGTATTCTCCCACACAAACTGGCAGCTTTGACAGGTACACTCTTTGCTGGATAAAGAACTGGCTGGAGGGCCAGGCCCAGAGTGTGGTGGTGAATGGAGTTAAATCCAGCTGAAGACCAGTCATGAGTGGTACTCCTGGGGGTCAGTACTGGGGACTGTTCTGTTCAATGTCTTTATTGATTACCTGGATCACAGCACTGAGTGCACTCTCAGTAAGTTTGCAGATGACACTAAGCTGGGAGGAAGTGTAAATCTGCCTGGGAGTAGCAAGGCCCTACAGAGGGATCTGGACAGGCTGGATAGCTGGACTGAGGCCAGTGGGATGAGGTTCAACCAAAACAAGTGTCAAGTCCTGCACTTTGGCCAAAACAACCCCAGGCAGCACTACAGGCTTGGGGTAGAGTGGCTGGAAAACTACGCACAGGAAATGGATCTGGGGTGCTGGTTGATGTTTGGCTGAACATAAGCCAGCAGAGTGCCCAGGTGGCCAAGAAGACCAAAGGTATTCTAGTTTGTATCAGAAATAGTGTTGCCAGCAAAAGCAAGGCAGTAATCATTGCTCTGTACTCAGCACTGGTGAGGCTGCACCTTGAGTACTGTGTTCAGTTTTGGGCCCCTCACTACAAAAAAAATTTCAAGGCCCTGCAGTGTTCATTGCCAAAGAAGGGCAATGAAGCTGTGAAAGGTCTGGAGCACAAGCCTTATGAGGAGTGGCTGAGGGAACTGAGATTGTTTAGTTTGGAGAAGAGAAGGCTCAGGGGAGATGTTCTTACTCTCTACAACTACCTGAAGGGAGGCTGTGGTGAGGTGGAGATCGACATCTTCTCTTATGTAACTAGAGATAGGGTTGGAGGGAATGGCCTCAAGTTGTGCCAGGGGAGATTCAAGTTGGACATTAGGAAAAATTTCTTCTCCAAAATAGTGATCAGGCACTGGAATGGGTTGCTCAGAGAGGTGGCGGAGTCACTGTCCCTGAAGGTAGTAAAGAAACGTTTAGATGTTGTACTAAAGGACATGCCTTAGTGGGGAAATACTGGTAGGTGGGCAATTGGACTGGATGATCTTGGAGGTCATTTCAAACCTTGGTGATTCTATGATTCTAATACTCGATGATCAGTAGCTCAGTACTCGATGATCAATAGCTCAGTGATCAGTAGGTCCCTTCCAACTAAAACAACTGTATTTAATTTGGAGATGTCAAGAAGGATGTGTTAAGAATAGGATTGAGCCCTGCAGCTTGAGTGCCTTACTTATCCTAACAGGCTGATATTATTATGGCAGTCATAGCCCCATCTCTCTCTAAAAACTGTTTTCTCCCTTTTGTGAAAAGTAGGGAGAGAGGTGATATGGGAAATACAAGTGAGAAGTTATGACAAATGTCTTTGCTATGATATCTACCAATCAAGAAGCCTTGGTTTCAATCCCAGCTCCCTTTGCACCAAAATGTTAATTGGTAAAGCACGATCCTGACTGAGGCAGCACAGGTCATGGAGATGCAGCTTTGAGGAAGAGTGGGGGCAATTTCCCTGTCCCAATCCTCTCCTGAGTGCTGCTAAGCTGCAGCTTGTGGCACTGTGGCTGGAGGCACTGGCAGCAAAGAAGTCAAAGAAGCCTATTTCCAGGGTGAATGCTATAGCCATCTGAGTGCTTTCCAAAAGGTACCAGCCTTGCTGCTGCCCCAGATCCTTTTGAAGAATGCTAGATACTTCCGGGAGGATGAATACGTCAGGACAGGCTACGTTTGCTTTAGGTGCTAGACTTCTATGGTGTATGGTTTGCTTTCAGTCACAAAGTAACAGTTCGTGTTGCTTAAAACCTAGGAATACTATTGGATTTTAGGTGCTTTTTTCTCTTTGTTTTCTTTTATTTATTTATTTATTTATTTATTTATTTATTTTAATTGAGGAGAAGCAGCATCAGAACTTCTGCATAAAAATATAACTCTCCAGTAACTTCACTGAACTGAAGTGGTGAATGTGAGTCACAGACAGCCAAGCAAGTTGTACTCAGGTCAGTACGTATGTTTGTGAGTGTATATTTTAAGAAACATATTTTTTGTATGACTTTCACTAGATTAGATCTGACTAAATCTTGTGAATAGAAGAAGGTAGCGGTAGATGAAGGTGCAAATTTCTGAGGTGGTCCTAGATGGCACAAGAAGGAATCCGCAGATTAAAGAAAGAGTTGTAGTCCTAGGCCATCCTTCCTTTCCTGCTGAGCTGTCTTGGTTTACAGCCCAAAGGTTGGCCTGAGTTGCAGACTCAGGAATCTGTTGCAGATAGGAATCTGGTAAAATGGAAAGAACATGTAGTTTGTTTTCTTATGTTTTGGAAGTATCGTTCTAAACTTCAGTTAAAACAAGCTGGCAACTTATGAAGTAGTACCACTTATGAAAATTTTTCTCCTGTGCTTAATCTAGCTGCTTGAAGGCTACAGAGCTGTCCTC
The DNA here is from genome assembly GCA_028571105.1 of Tragopan temminckii. Taxonomy (NCBI): domain Eukaryota; kingdom Metazoa; phylum Chordata; class Aves; order Galliformes; family Phasianidae; genus Tragopan; species Tragopan temminckii. Next base: position 45,004,902 of record JAOWBP010002978.1, read on the forward strand.
AAGAGAATTTTAAAACGTGATTTATTTTTATCTACTCTAACACTCCACTGCGTATATATATTAAAATTTCTACTTGCTATTGCTTAATGACATGTAGAAATCAGCGTAAAATAGTTTTAAAATGGGAGAGTAAAGCTATTTATTTATCTGGCTTTCCACATTAAGGAATAGAAAAGTGAATCTTGGCGTGTCAATCATGCAATTCAGCAAAGCTTGCAGAAACAGGCATCAGTGCTGACAGTCCCTAAACTAGATAATGGTAGAAGTCAGTTTTGAGAGGGCATGGCTGTGGTTTTTTTTGGGTCTTACTCTTTGCTAGGAATGAGTTATTGGTCATTAGCAGCCAGCACATGGATTAGATGACCCCAATATATCCTGGGAGAGCTAGAATTGAACAGAGAATCTGGCTCACCATAGTGTTGCAACAGCCTAGGAAGTAATGAACTAGAGCTGGTGCTTTGCAGGGTGTGAAAAGTTCAACCAGCTGAATGCAAGCTTCAGCTGCTGCTATCAAAAGAGCTGCTTCAGCTTTCCTGAAAAATAACAGTAAAATCAAGGACTTTTCAGTGAGGGTAGGACAGCTGCTATCCTGGCAAGGGTGTTTCTGTCATTCAAGCATGTCAAAACCTAGGATGCCCTTCCAAAGGATGCTGAAGAATGGGAAGATGAGTGAATAAAGGGCCAAAAATTAAGACTCCTGGAACTTAGTCTCTTCAGTTTAGCAAAAGTTAACTGGAGCCAAAACTAGAATGGGAGAAGAATTTAATCTGATTAAAAAGAGTATCAGCAAATAGCAGTGACCGAATGAGTTCTGATTCTGAATACTTTTGATACCAGGAGGCTACTACTATAACTGTTTAGTCAGACTGTTGGAGATTCAGTTGTTGGGCATTTATTTTTAAGTGAGGAATGAATGAAGATTAAACTCTAATTCAAACTTAAAGTAATTCAGTGAAGACTTATGGCTTGCTATGCAGGTCGGATGAGATGCGGTTTTTTTGTTTGTTTTTTTCAAGTATTAGAATATATGTAGAGGAATAGATCAGCGCATATGGACTTAACTGACCGTGTGAATGTTCATCACACGTTTCACTGGCAAGTGAATTATTGGAAACTGCCTTCAGCAGTATTGCATGTGAGTTGGAGTGAACTCGTACTACTCAGAGAGCTGAAAACAGTCCAAGATGCTACTCACTTTCCTGCTTCTCTGGTGTGTGGCTTAGCCTTGCAGCAAATCAGCTTGCAATGGAAGCTGAATCTCCTATGAATCCTTTTCTATGAAGATCCCTCCTGCATTTTGAGGGGATATCATCTGATATCAGGAGAGTCAGTAGTTCAAAAAATAAAAGTCACAATGATCAGACACAACAATATTTGGCAGCTAATGTTTATTGGGATAGGAAAGATAATAAGACGAAAGGAAGTACTTCAGTATATGTATTGCAAGAAAAATTACTGCTCACTTGTAATCCTGGAGACTCTTTGGCAACGGTCAGAAGTGATAAAAAAAATAATGCACAATACAAAACAAACAAATCAAGAGTTACGAATTGATAGGAAATGAGAGAGAGAACAAACATGGCAAACTTCTCAGTGCCATTAAATTGTGGTGTGCCTGGAGGCTATGTGCAGACCTTGCCATCCCTCTCTGAGAACACCCTTGCTGTAAAAAGTATTGGGAACACTCTTTGCGTTTGCTTCATTAACTGCTTCCATATGAAGAGGATAGTGATATTCTTCAGTTTTCTCACAAGCTAAACAATGTGTTAAAGATTCACTCGTGGATGGATAGATTGGAAAGAATCAGCAGGGAATGTCTACTCACGATTGACATGGAGCTCTTCTACTAATATCAGGGAAAGGCCTAGGGGAAGGAAAATTACTTTTTCAGGAAGCACATATACAAATGGCAAAACTCACTGGCAGAAGATGCTATAGAGGCCAGAAATAAGGAACCACTAAGAAAGTGTTACACAATACTATCCATAATGATTGACCGTAATGGTGGCAACAGAAACTTTCTACTTCAGAGGACCTTGGACTCCTTACTGACCAGAGGGACACATCAGGAGAAAGATTAGTGATGCCGAGGAGTAGCTCTATACTGCTACTGCCAAGTCGCAGTGAATAGAGAGAGGGAGTGGAGGACAATCTTTGCTGTGGTCTAGAGGATTTATGTAGGTATGTGTCCTGAAAAACAGTCCTCAGGATCTTAACAACACAAACATACTCCTAGTGTGTCTGGGTGCTGTCAGTAGTGCAGAATGGCTTCTTTCAAGTTACAGTAGACTCTTGCTAAAGATGCTGTATGAATACTTCAGAAAAAGGATGACATCCAGAAATGATCCTGTTTGGAGTGGATATATGTTTCTTAAACATTTCCTCTTAACTATTTCCTTTACCAGTAAAAACAATTTCCTGAAAAACTTGTTTTAAATGTGACTTTTAAATGCAATTAACTGTTCTTGAAAATGGATTTGGTCTGCATTGTCTCCAGTTCTATATATACTGATCAGGTATCCCACAGAGTCTGCATCTGAATCAAAATCACTTTACTTGAATCCTCTATTTAACTCAAAGTAAAAGGACAGATCCTTGGATAATATTTATGATTAATTTCGTTAAAATCAGCAAACCATGTGCAGAACATTCCCACCATGCACAAGCCATCATGACAGTTTTCCAAGTGACTCTTCAGGATTTCTCAGTAAACTTTTTGTGCTATCAGAATTCTCCTGCTTTTTAATTGTTTTACTCTTTTCTCTTTGGTATTACCAACTCTGTGTACTTTGCACTCGAGGCTATGTAAGAACTGTTGTTCCCAATCTTCACAATTTTTAAGTGTAATTCTTCTGTATCTTGGCATCATTCTTACGCTTAGAGCAAAGTTTTCAGGAAAGAAAAATGCACCTTGGAGGAGGTGGAGAAAACTAAAGATTTTTTAAGGACCAGTTAAAACTGTCGCTATACTTCTTAGGTTGTGGAAAAAGTGGCTGTCTCTGTTCCATTCTTAATTGTCACCTAAAAAATGGGCACTTTTCTAGTGACCTCCTCTCAGCCTGGTGATAATCTCTTACTTGAACCTCTTCAAGGATGAGATATTTTAGATATCTTCTGTAACTGAATTCTGAAACAGCCACCCCATCAATTAGTTCCCACTGATAACAACAAACGTCAGAATAAATCTTATGAAAAAGAAAAAGCTAGCACAAAACCAGCTGTGTAAGCATCCATGTAAATCTTATTTTTATTAATTAACCTCTCATGTCTAAAGCTGAGTTGGAATTCTTCAAGTATTAAAGAAAAAAAAAAAAAGGCATTTGGAAACTCACAGCTACTGTCAGTGCTATGAAAGCCACAAAAAGGTCACTGCCTTACACAGCTATGCTTTTGTTACAGGAAACAGTGCTTTAGGGGTTGCGTATTTTCAGATGTGACCAGCAACAAACAAGATTACAGTAATGAGTGACAAAGTGGCAGACAAACAAACGTAATTCTTTAACCTTGCACTTGTACACTAAATCAGGCAACACTTACTGCTGCTACATTTTTTTAATCAGTAGTGAGCTCTAGCTGTATCAATGTGTCCCACGTTAACCTTATGTATTGTTAAAAATCACTGAGCTGTTCTATAACTGCTACAAATCTGCCTCAGGTAATGTAAGAGAGTGCTAGGCTAATGGAGGTGAGAGTCTAATCTACTGATTATCTAAACTACACCTTTTCACCAACTGTCAACCAAGCAATATAAGTGATGCTAAGGAAGGAGCCATCTAATTCCACCTTTCTATACCAGCTAGCTGGTAATTTTCCTTACCAGCTAGGATGCCTGCGGGGAGATTGGTAAGACTTACTACAGGCAATAAAGTAGCACTGCAAATGTCCAAAATGTATGGAAAGTAATAAAAGTTGTCTAAAGATGGAAATAACATGATGCGTCATCTGCAAGTGATTAAGATGGTGGGTGGTTTTCAGATGGCTTCTGTTTCCAGAATTGTCTGTTTCAGTACCTCTGCATCTTGCATTCAGTGCTGAATGTTGTCATGCTCAGCTGAAAATGTTCCTTAAAAGCATCTCTCGGAGGATATTCAAAATCACTAGCTAAAATCACTAGAAAAGTTCTTGTTTTATGTACAGAGTTCGTAGATTGTTCTTTTGGGGCTTTTTGGTTTTTTTGTTTGTTTGTTTGTTTTTTAAAAAAAGAACAATTGTAAATTTTGATGACAAGATATTGCTTTCTAGATAGTTAATGCTATTCTGAAAGAAACAGTATCAGTACCATTAGAATGTGATGAAATGCCACAACCATCAAGAAGGTGGAGAAGATTTCAGTAGGAAAAGTCCCAAAAGTTAGGGCACCACACATTGCTTTTTAGTGCTGCTTCAACAGAATGCCTGTCAAGTGTGCAGGTAGACGTATTTATGGCAGGGGCAGAATCATCTTAGTGACTGCACATTTTACTCCTATTTGACCATGAAGAAGTTTTAAGTTTTTTGTGGTTCTTACATGTATATATACCTTCCGCAAGCAGTGAGTGGGCAAAATCAACTTCAACTGCTATAAGAAGCAATAGACATGATAGTGCTATGGCTGCATCCAATTTTTTTCTGGCATAAAACTTAGCTTCTCACCTCCAGAGCTTAGAAAGTTGATCTCATTCAAGTTTCCGTTGATTCTTCATACACTGCAGTGGTATGGATGCCCTAATCCCAATCTTACTTTCAAGAAGGCTGCATTCAGTTCTGGGGCCCTCAGTACAGGAAGGACATGGACCTGGTGGAGTGGGTCCATTAAGAGGCCACTGAAATGAACAGGAGCACTTCTCCTATTAGGACAGGATGGGAGAGTTGGGGTTGTTAAGCCTGGAAAAGAGAAAGCTTTGGGAAGACCTCATTGTGGCCTTCCAGTATCTAAAGGGAGTCTACAGGAAAATTGAGGAGGCACTGTTTACAATGGCATGTAGTGACAGGCTAAGGCACAATGGCTTTAAACTGAAAGAGAATCACAGAATCACAGAATCACCAAGGTTGGAAAAGACCTTCAAGATCATCCAGTCCAACCATCCACCTATCACTAATAGTACTCACCATGTCTCTCAACACAAAATCCAAACGTTCCTTGAACACCTCCGGGGTCGGTGACTCCACCACCAAGAGGGTAGACTTAGATTAGATCTTAGGAGAGAATTATTTGTTATGAGGGTGGGGAAGCATTGAAAAAGTCTGCCCAGGAAAGCTCTGGATGCCCCATCCTTGAAGGTATTCAAGGCCAGGTTGGATAGGGCTGAGTCCAGCCTAGAGAGTAGAACCCTGACCATGGCAGAAGGTTGGAACTAGGTGAGATTTAACATTCCTTCCAAACTAGTTGAATGGGCATTATATTTAATTCTGGAGATGGATGAGCTATGGCATTTTTTGAGATCCTGAGACTGCTCAAGACCTGATGATTTCGGGCTTTCTACTCTCTGAACGTGGTGCTCAAAGCTCTGTATAGTTCTAGGTATCACTAACTGAATCATAGAATGGCTTGTGTTGGTAGAGACCCTAAGGATCAACAAGTTCCAACCCCCCTGCCACAGGCCAGGACACCAACTTCTAGATCTAGTACTAGATCAGGTTGCCCAGGGCTTCATCCAGCCTGGTCTTGTACACCTCCAGGGATAGGGCATCTTCAGCCTCTCTGGGAAGCCTGTTCCAACACCTCACCACTCTCATAGTAAAGAACTTCCCTCTGAAATCTAATCTAAACCTCCCCTCCTTGAGCTTAAAACCATTCCCGCTTGTCCTATCACTACCTATCCTTGCAAAAAGTTGATTCCCCTCCTGTTTATAATCCCCTTTTATATACTGGGAGGCTGTAATGAGGTCTCCTCACAGCCTTCTCTTCTCCAGGCTGAACAAGCACAACTCCCTCAGCCTGTCTTCATAGGGGAGGTGCTCCAGCCCTCTGATCATCTTCATGGTTCTCCTCTGGACCCTCCCCAACAGCTCCACATTTTTCCTGTACTGAGGACTCCTGACCTGGATGCAGTACTGCAGATGGGGCCTCATGAGGGCAGAGTAGAGAGGAACAATCACCTCCCTGTTCCTGCCAGCCACCCCTCTACCGATGGAGTCCAAGATACTATTGGCCTTCCAAGCTGCAAGAGCACACTGCTGGCTCATGTTCAGTTTTTCACCCACTGGGACCCCCAGGTCCTTCTACACAGAGCTACTCTCAAGGAGTTCTCCCAGCCTGTATACACATCTGGGGTTACTCTGACCCAAATGCAAAACCTTGCACTTTGCTATGTTGAGCCTCATTAGGTTCACATGGGCCCACCTTTTGAGTTTGTCGAGGTTCCTTTGGATGGTGGCACTTCCTTCTATTGTGTCAGCCACACCACTCACCTTTGTGTCATTGGCAAACTTGCTGAGGATGCACTCGAGCCTGTCATTAATGAAGATGTTGAAGAAAAGTAGCTCATTTCTCTTCACACCACAGATCTTTGCTTACACTATTTGTTTTGGGAAAGTGCATTAAAGTTTACAATCCATGGAAGGCTTCTAATGATGGGACAAACAGATCAGATATCCTTCTCTTATAGGGCTTTGAGGAAACAATCTGGCTCGCTAACTGTACTTTTCCCTCAACCCTCTATCTATACTAGCTGCTACATACAATCCAGGTAGGTTGTACCTATACCTGTGCTGTATTCTGGATGCATGCATTACCTTGTCACGTAATGTGTTATGTTGCTATGAAATAATTAAATGTTTTTAGCTTTTTAAAATATGTCTTAGTATTCCCAGAAGGATGGGAACTTAAGTAGCACTGCATAATACTTGTGGTTCATCCTGATACAGATGGATTCTATGGACTATGAAAGACACTGTTGCACAAGAGTTGAATCCATTCCAGATAAGGTATAGACAAAACTTACCTGCCTTTGTCTCAGTTAGTTTTGTATCTGAATATCCTTAACAGCCCTGTGCCTCAAATACAGGACTCTGAGCAAAGTCTGTGCTTAAACTAGGTAAAACCAAACGCCAGTCTATCTTCCTCCGCAGATAGACTGGGACCTGCTCTACCTGTACTCTAAACCATCTGGACACACCAAAATATGATGCAAAGATTCTGCTCCAAGAGCATTTTGTAATGACTCTGCAGAGCTGGTGGTGCTCTAGAATGGAGATGCAGTGGAGCAAGGGCAGGTCTGGACAGCCCTGCTCTGCTGTAGTGCTGAGCACTCTGCTAAACTTAAGAAAGGGCAAATCTGAGCGGAAGAATCCAGACCTGTATTCAATTTTTCATATAAAACATTCCACATGCTGTGGGTTTGCAAACAAGCTGCTGACATCCTTAGTTGTTTAGCTTGCACAAAAAGCACTAAACGTGGGCTTTATCCCTGTCCTCAAAATGTAGTGCACTGTATTTTCAAGTATGCTTGACTTTTAAAGAGATGGACACTAGAAAAAAGCAAAATCTAGGATTGCTTCCTGAGGAACTGAGATAAAAAGTGAAGAAACTGAGTTAAGACTTCAAGGATGGAGACATTTTCTGCAAAATCACTTAAAAAATCACTGGGACTTTTTTTTTTCTAGCTGGTAATCATAGAAACTACTGCAGGCTTTCAGACTGTTTAATTTTCTCTCACAAACTGGCTGAGTGGTTATAGTATATATTATGACAAATGTATTAAAGTAATCTTACGATCCATTATTTTACATGTCAATAGTATGATTCGTGGAAGAAAATTGCATTTCCATCAAATTAAGCTAGAGAAGTGACAAAAATATATCTTGGATAGTCTAGTAAGAGCAAACTAACAAATACTGATGGTATCTCTGTGATGCATATACTTCACTAGCCGAGTTAAGAATTACAAATTGATTACCATGAACGGTATTTAGGGTGTTCAAAATTCCCAAATAGGCTGACATACTGCTTTTATATAACCTGCAAAACAAATGCAAAACTGAAGGTTTCCTGTATTTCTATTATCCATTCCCATGGTATTTTAAGTCCCAGCTGCTGTAGCAGTGCTGTTCTTCAGAGCATCTCTAGTAGGCTAAATCCCACTCAACCACATCAGAAGTACCACTGGCATCAGTGAAGGACTTACCCCACTAAACTGGTGAGGATTTTTACAACCTCTTGCAATACTACATTACATTGCAAGTTAGAATTAAATCTCAAAATTTTGAGAGACAGAGTACACTGTCAACATTGTGTACATTGGCTGCAGTGTGTGCCTCAACACAGTCGTTTACAGGGAGACTTTGACTGTCTCATTGCTAACCAAACTTCACATTACTGTGTTTTACCCTCACTTCACAACTATCTATTATCTTAAGGCTCTGTGGGATAGCTTACACTGTTCTGTATTTTTGTTCCACCTTATCCAGCAGGAACAAGCTTGTACTAATAACTTTGTATGAAATGCTCAGTTCCTCAGCCTTAAACAGCTACTGAAACATTAAAATCTTAGCATTATGTTTTAGGGGCATTTATTTTATCAAAGCAAGAATAAGAAAGCTTTAGACTGAGATGACACCTGGGTATTTCTTTTTGTGAAAGGGCCAAAGATATTTATGATGAGTGTCAGGAAGGTCTGAGTGGTTAGACTATGGATCTTGCTTCTTACTCTATCTGAAGGTGGTGTTGGGGAGAGATTGCTCTGGAATCTAACTTGTAAGGCACACAGAGCTCAAATCATCTGTCTACATCTTATTGTAATGCCATTCTAGTAGGAGGACACAGGTTCCTGGTGTAATCTTTTTAATAAAGTCCATCCAAATCCCCAGCTGATTAGCTGACAGGAGAATGATAGCAGATGTTCCCGGACATCTTTCTCACCCTCAAATGTCAACCTAATGATCAAAAGAGGACTGTTAAATTCTACACCTGTTAATAGATTACATCCTCATTTGTTGGTTCCTGTTGATACCTACTTGGCCATATTCGTTGGAAGCTGACAAATTGTGACAAAGGTCTTGCATGAATCCCTCTTGGAGGAATACTTCCTAATTAAAGGATAGATTTAAGATAAATGGATAAATGTGTAAAGACATGATTTCCGCTCTGAAGCTCTGAAGTCTCTTCTTTGTAATACTCCTTGGTTCCTTCCTTTTTTTTTTTTTTTTCTTTCTGAATCTGGGCCACCTGGGGATGATAACATACTTCAAGTGATCTGACACCTTTAAGACGGCTAGTTTGAAGCTGTTAATCCTTATTCCACTTTTATAAAGCTGGGATTGCAACTAGGATGTTTGCAGAGAGGATATTTCAAAGTAGCCAAGGAAAGAAAATGTTGTTGCAGAAGTAGACCAGAGGTGGTGCAAATGCAAAGCTAATGGGTGAATGAGTGCAGGGCTTTGCCCCAGGAGATTATCCTGAAAGCTTGCAAAAGGAGGGAATTCTTGAAGAGTTTGTACTAGAAATAGCTGTGGATTTGTTTGTTTGTTTGTTTATTTTTAAGGTATTTTCAAGCAACCTCACTGAATTGCTTGTTCTTGTGGAAATCCTTACATTCTGGAAGTTCTGCAATTCAGTGTTTTACTTCTGTCTTGCTTATACTTATCTATAATATAAATGTAATTATTAAAAGTTGAGACAACTGCATAGCCAGGAGTTTGTTCATAAAGATGATAGTATTTTTTTCTAACCTGCATTCCTGAAATACACCCATGGATTTTAACCATTTGTAGGATATACTTTTCATGTCTCACCAGACACTAGATTGACAGCAAAGCTGTCATGTTATTTGCATGTGCTTCTCAATTCCAAACAGTCAGAAAACTGAGTGTACTACACCTGGACTGTGTTGCGACTTGCTGTTATATGGGTTCTGCTATTTACTGCACATGTGCAGCTGAGTAGCAATCTGTTTAAAAGCTTCTCTTTGCAGAACTTACTAAGACCGCTTCTTACAACTGAGTACATGGTAACTTGCATTTTTCTGCATTGGATTCCTGGACTAATTTTGACCAAAACCTTAACTTCCTCCCTTGGCTATGTGTTGTACTTGTTATATTTGATATGATAATACTTTTCAGGGCTAACACACCACATCTAATTCTCACTTGAGTTTCCAAATTCTTTTTTGTCATTGCAAAACTTTAATGTATTTTTCTACCTAGATTATAACTCTGAAAAGTCAGCTTGAGACACTCAAAATCTTTGAACTGTTTACAAGGAGGGGAGGAAGGGATCTGCAGAGGGAATGATCAGGAGGGAAATAGTGGATGCAGTGCTCCATCAGAGCTATTATTTTGCTCAAATTGAATGTCAGTGATACCCATTCGGTATTTCATTAACTCATTTAAAACCATATGGTAATAGAGAACATTCTGCAGTGTACCCATCAGCACATATCACTGCTGAATCAGAAGGCTCAATGACAGCAAAATTTACTGAGTATTTCAGTGCACTCTTGACTCATTGCTTCTTGACCCTACGTATTGTTACTATAAACGTATGCTGGCTTTCCAAGCATGACTAGGGTCACTTGAACGCTTCCTCATGCAGCCTGATAAATTGCTCTTTCTGCTCCATACCTATGACTCAAAGTCTTCCCAAGACTGTGAACACTGCATTCCTCTCCGAACATCCCTTCAATTGCTTATTGAATTGATAGGTTCTGAAGCAAGTCAGCAATAACAGATTGCTTAAAAAAAAGGGGTTGGTTTTCTTTTTTTTTTTTTTTCTTTTTTTTTTTTTTTTGCAAAAGTTGCTCGGAACTTCAGAGAAAAGCATCCTAGCCTCGGTATAACACATTTTCCATTTCCTCATCTGTACTACTGTCACTGCCTTTGCATCATAGCTATTTCTGAAAGACAGTTCTTACAAGGAAAAATTGCTAGCTTGTTGCGGTTTGTTTTCTAGACCAGATCAAGTGTAAGGGCAGTGTCAATATGCAAGTAGGAAATGTCAGTGGGATCCTTCACTGTGATCTGGAGCCTGTCAATAGATGAGATGTCAATGGGATCAATTCAAACCTGTTGAAACACTGAAACTTGAGCTGTAGCTGCAATCCTATATAATCAAGGAAATAATTTAGGAAGAGAATCAATAATCAGTGTCAGTGTTTTATATTTAAATTTTCTTTAACAGTGTATGTTTAGATGCAGTACTTCAGGCTTAGTTATTTATCCATGCTTAAGAGAAGCCTTAAAAAAAATCAAGTTATTGAACAATAAGATTATCCTAAACCTAGATATTTTCTTCTGGACCAAAGCAAGTTTTAAAATTCTAATCTTTAAATACAAAAATGCTTCCAGGTTCCCTGCTTCGCTACCATATCTTTTCATAATACATTATGAAAGTTGTAAAACAAGTGCTGAAGTATTTCAAGATGGCATAATCCAAAGTGTATGTCAAAACCAAAGTAAGACTATCAAGCCATGCAAAATAAGTGTTGAATAAGATGGTCTTGAATCTTAAGCTGTGTTCACTGCCTTTATTTTATAATTGTTACATACTTCTAAAGCAGTTTTGAGACAGGATTAAGAAAAATGTACTTCATAGAAAGCAGTTCCACATATCTCCTCTGGATTAATCATAAAATAGGACACTTCCTGATTAGGAGAGCATTATGAGACATAGCAGATTGAGTAGTAACAACAATGGATTATATAAATGACTCTGTTTAGGAAAAACATACACAAAATGTACATAAAATTTTTCCTGTAAAACAAACAGGACTTGAAAAAAATTTAGCTATTTTCTGCAATTTCCTGAGTTAAGAAAAGGTTTCACATAAATATACATACATACAGGGAAACTGAAAAATAACCCACTGCACGGAGAAATTTCTATTCGGAATGTGATGCATTCAATCAAACAGTACTGTACTGACAGGGTTTTCTCTCTCCCCCCTCTTCCTGTTATCTCCTACAAATAGCTCAGCTACTCAGCCCTGTCCTGTGAACATTTTCTGATGTCCTGCATGAACTATAACTCCAATGATTCCTGGTTTGGATCTATTAAATCCTTGCTGTGAAGCTTTCCAGGTTGAAAATTCTCTGGAATTTCTTTTCTTAAAGAAAAGAATTCTGCAATGGAAAGAAAGGCAAGAATCTGCTTTTTTTTTTTTTTTTTTTTTTTTTTTTTTCTCTATTAAAACATTTTATGTTGGTACTCTTCTCGTGGAATATCGTAATACCGTGACTTGAGGGGGTCCTTGAATATGTGCAGTATTTCTCCACAAAGCATTAAGAGAATGTCCAAAGGAAGAAGCAAATTATCATGCAAATAACATCATCAGGTTCAATAAATCCAAGTGCGAGATCTTGAACTTGGGTCACGGCAACCTCTGCTTTCAGTACTAGCTGGGGGATGTAAGGATGGAGCCGAAAAGGACTTGGGCATACTGGTGGATGGCAAACTGGACATGAGCCACCATGTGCCCTTGCAAACCAGAAAGCCAACCATATCCTGGGCTGCATCAAAAGAAGTGTGGTCAGTAGGTCAAAGGAGGTGATCCTGCCCCTCTATTCTGTGCTGGTGAGACCTCATTTGGAGGACTGCATCCAGATGTGAAGTCCTCATTATGGGAGAGATATGAACATATCAGAGTGCATCCAGAGGAAGGCCACAAAATGATCCAAAGGATGAAAGACTTTTCCTACAGGGTCATGTTGAGAAAGCTGGAGAAGAGAAGGCTCCGGGGAGACCTAATAGTGGCCTTTTCAATATCTAAAGAAGAGCTCTAAGAAGGAAGGGAACAGACTTTTTAGCAAGGTCTGTGATGATAGGACAAGGGGAAGTGGTTTCAAACTAAAAGACAGTAGATTTAAATTGGACATAATGAAGAATTTTTTTAACAATAAGTGTGGTCTGGCACTGGACCTGGTTGTGTAGAAAGATGGTGGAAGCCCTGTCTTTGGAGATGTTCAAGGTCAGAAGACCAGACTCTGAGCAACCTTATCTAGCTGTAGATATCCCTGTTAATTACAGGGGAGTTGGACTAGATGACCTTTAAGGTCCAATTCAGATGACTCTATAGTTATAGCAACACCTCTGTTCTTGTGGGAAGGATGCACAGACTTGCAGGCACTGGATGAAAAGAAAATAAGCACATCTGTGTAGGGACTTTCAGATTTTTATACAAACACAAATGACCTATGAAATTGTATCACTGCATCATGAAGTGTAATGATCTGTACTACTTTTGCTCTGTTTGCTCTGTTCTTTTTGTATACCTGCTCCTGACAATGATCTGAAACTACCTTTGACCTTTGGTCTAATTCTTTCTGGCTGTATTTTCCGCCACGATGGAAATCAAATCACACTGAGCAGAAGAATCAACATAACTTCAGGAACAATTTTAAACAAAACAGTGCAAAGGAAATAAAAGCTGTTCCACTGACAAGTTGCTTTACTATAAGCAGTCATCCTTCTGCAGGACTTTCAGATTTTTATTTGGTTACATACTCAAGAAAAGGGAATAATTCTACCACTTTGCTCAACTTGCCTAGCTTAGTGATGTTGTATTATTGCCCCCTGCCCAATTCAAAAATGGTCTGTAACCTTCAGGTGAAGATTAGATCTCTAAGTAAGTGACTCTCCTGCTTATATCTATTTTGAGGGGTTTTTTATTTGTTTTTTAGTATTTGTAGTTCTTTGTTGATTGGAAGATCTCAAGTACTGCAACAGAAAACAGAGGGAATATTTCAAATTCAATCCTTTGCTTCTTCTTGAAGATTTTCTACTTACTGTCAGTTCTCCCCTAATACAGGTAGCCAAATCTGAGTAGCTCCATAATTAAAAGAGCTTTTAACGGTGTAATTCTGAATTCACTATCTTATCTGACCACCTGAAAACTGAGAAAAATAATTTTTACATTTTTCAATTACAATTCTACAGTCTGTGCCTGTCATTTGTTTTCTTCCAAGATACTTTGGAAATATTATGTAAAGTTATGAAGTAATCTTTTATCTGTGATATGTAATAATTTTTTACCTGAAGAATACTATATGCCTAAAAGATTTTTCATTATATAATATCTGTTTCAGCATGAATTTAAGCATGTGGGATTAGGCATAGCTTGTCTTCAGTGTGCAAGTAATTTCTTGATTATTGTCAGTCCTTGAAAAGCAAGGGGCTCATTCTGTCCCACAAAACTAATTAAATTGTTTACCTCATTATTTCTCATTTCCTGCACTGTTGTGCACTTCTGTCTGTGTCTTGTCCTGTCTGTTCGAACACTTCCATGATCCCCACTGTCCATAACATGCATGTGACCTGACATTCTCACAAGCTTTTCTGTTTTTTTGCTTAGTGATGTTTCCGTGGGTAAAGCAATATTTTCAATTTTGCGCATAAGGAACAGACAAAGCAGGCAGATTTAAGTATTTACCCAAGGCTACGCAGGAAGTCTGACAGTGCCAGAATCTGACTCCAGCTATCCAGGGTCAGCAGACAATAGTCTTCTGCTTGCAGTAGCCTCCACTTATCCAGCGATGAGTGAAACAATCAGTTTCCCTATGAGACCAAAGTCCAACACCTATTACAGTCTTATAGAAAGGGAATAATTTGTTTATTGACAGTGGATATTGGCAAAAATCATTATAGAATTCTTTAGCAAGACGTTACAATTTTCCCCTTGTTTTTAGTTTGCTTGTTTAGATTTGTCGAAGGTGTCATAATTTTGCATAAAAGCTGAAAATTATCAGAAAGACTCTAACCAAACTAGAAATTTGTGAGAAGAATAATGGATGTAAAGTACATTTTGTAACAGTGCATCAGATTTATGTAAATACTGAGGGTTAAGTTTAACTCACTCTTTTTCTTGAAGCATGAAGACTGTTACTGCTGAAGCTATTTTAAAAGAATATAACTTTAAATAGTACAGTACAGTAAAACTAAAAATATCACCAACACTATTTAGAGCAGCTACAGTAAAAATAACTCTTGTCCTAAGTCTCCTGTGCTATTATCCAGAAGTGCTCGAACATCAGGCAGGGTGTCTCACCTAGCTCTTAGAATAAAAGGAATATTGATTGCATCGTTAGTTTTATTTTTGGTAGAGTGTTATTTTTGGCAGAAGACTTTTTTCCAAGAGGAGTGTTGCAGCCTTCTGTCAGTCAGACACAGGATTTAAACAGCTTGGCCAAGAGAGTCTGCCAATGGGATATAATTTAGCAGAAATTCCCGTTATCTTCCCCTGACTTCCTGGGAGTAGGAACGTGCACTGGAGGCAAGAAACATGCATCTGTAAAAAGGAAAACTTGTGTTCTAGGACTATGGATTGTGGCTGAGCAAGTGTAGGAGAAATTTTTGCTGTACTAAAGCACAGCTGAAAACATACATGTGCCACCCTGGAAAATGTTGATACAGATCAAAAGTGAGTGAGTCCATACGGAACTTGGGTCTACATAGACACTAGCCAGACAGCTCTGGATAACTGTGGAAACTGTATTTTCTACCTCTTCTTTAAATACTTTGATTATATACACAGCAGAAATTCATCTGCTGCCAGACGTACAAACTCTATTGAAAATTACTGGATTATAGTGAAGCCAGACATCCTCCTCTCAGCTACTTCCTTCTCCCTGCTCGGAAGTACAGAGGCTGTGAGATATTAATGGCATGGGAATGAATTTTTTTAGACTTTAAAAGAAAAAAAAACATTTAAAAAATGTTAGTTGTTACTTACAGCTTAAAATTGAAAACGTGAGCTTATTACTCAGTTGGGAAGTGCAAAAATGGGTGCTCATGTAGGAATTAAGAATCTGTTCCTCTCTATATGTCATCTCAAGCAAGGTAATGCTGAATTTTGGTACTGATTTGTTTTCATAATAACAACAGTCAGATTCCAATCTGAATGGATTATTCTGAATACACAACAGCATTAAGTATAACGAGGATTTGGCCCTTCAGGGATAATGCTCATTTCAACTGCAGTTTTAAAATGTTTTTAAAAAATAAATGATATCAAAAACAGAGCAACCTCTGAATGAATACCCTCAAGCTCTGGGTGTCCTGCGTTCCTTACAACATTCTTCCTGATCATGTCAGTTGTCTTCTAAAATCATTTATGGATCAAGTCTCCTTTTCCCACCAGACAACATTTTTACTGTGCATTCAGACTTCCTCCTGGCACTTAACACTTCTTTGTCCCTTATGCAAAAACCTGTTGCCAGAAAAACACAGGGACTTTCGCTAGTCTTAAAGAAAGTTGCTGCAGTGCAATCTCTTTAGCTCTCACATAAATGAAAACAGTTGTGGGAGAGGAGACCACAGTAGACCACGGGTGCTCAATCTTTTGGCTTGCTTGGGCTGCAATGAGTGAAGAGGAATTGTCTTGGGTTACATCTAAAGTATGTAGGTCACTCCAAAAGTAATGCTTCCTATTTATTTCCATGGGAACTACAACAGATACAAAGAAGCCAGCAGGGTGGCCCTGAGTTGGGATTCTCCCAGCTAACAGTAAATTTCCAGAATCCTCATGACCCTGGATTGTTTGAGGCCTCCAGGAGTTCAGGTCCCTCCACTGGACTCCTCCTGTTGTCACCACAGAGCAGTTCAGAGGATGGCAGTCCCTGCCCTGTCCTCTTCCTCAGGACTCAGTGAAGAAGAGATGAGAGGTCTTGGGGAGGGACAAAGGAGAGGGATGGGAAGGATGAGCTCATAGGAGCCTTGGCTGTGAAAAGAATTACCAGAAAATAACAGAATCCTGTGGGCCAGCAGGATGGCCCTGAGTTGGGGTTTTCTCAGCCAACAGTAAACTTACAGGATGAGAGGATCAGCACCTGCACTGAGGTGGTTGTTTGGACAGAAGTGGATAGATCCCTGCATCTCTGCGATCCCTGGGGCGTGATCTCTTTGTGGTCAGTCTGACAGTGATGGCATGGTGACCAGTATGTTCTGATGGAGGTGGATCTACCTCCAACAGGTGATCCTCTAGAGGTAGCCATGGAGCAAGCCCACCTCCATGGGCTTTCCATCACTGTCAGACAGGTCTACCCCCATGGGCTCACTGTCCATTTCCACAGCTGCCTCTTCTCGAAAGGTGGCTGCTCCATCCTCTGTCTTTAAAAGGAAAACTTCTGGTATATCTCACTTGGAGAACAACTGGCACTGGATCTTTCTGCTCTGTGACTGGGACTCTGAACACAGAGTCCCCATATTCTTAGGGCTTGGAATGGAAAGCGGCCATGGCAACAGGATTCTGAGTGTCCCATGCTGACCAAAACATGGCAGTTGGGAGTTGCGGACTAAGGCCCATGCTCTGAGACAGTTGCAAGAATGTACCAAAAGGGTCAGGAAGGGAGTCCTCAACCACTCTGCAAGTGCCCAGAGAGGAACCATCCTTGTGCCAGACAGCAGCAGAGAAGGGGCAAAGCATACTGGCACTCCACAGGCAGCCGAGGGAGATACAGTCATCAAAAACTGTTGAGTTTCATGGGTTGCATCAGCTGTGCTTTCCCATATCTCACTCCTGCCCCTGGAGCATGACGAAGTGTCATCTCTTCTGCCTTGATCCCCAAAGGAGAGGGGTGGGGAGGAGAGGCCCTCTGTCCTCTGAGTGGCTGTACTGGGACAGCAGGGGAGGGTCTGCTGGAGGGCTTGTGTGGTCCTTGGGACCTGGTGGTGGGGTTTTCCACTCTGAGAAGGCTAATTAGGGTTTGCTATCCTCAGCCTGTTTGCTCCATGGCCATGGAATGGGTGGTTGAAGGTGGAGCCAGGCCCTCCATGGCAGTGCACAAGGAGTAGCTGGATATCAGTCATGCCTCTAGATAAGTAATTTGAATAGATTTGATCTCTGAAATCTCTGGAATAGGGTTTTGAGTAGAGAACTTAGGGTGAGAGACACAGATGTGTTGGCGGCTGTCCCCCATCAGTTGGGTGCTATGTATCTCAAGTAGCATGAAAGTGTTCAGATCCTACATCAGGTGAAGAGGA
>JAOWBP010002978.1:45031018-45053925 GCA_028571105.1 Tragopan temminckii
GTGTGGGATGTGAGCCCTGCCAGCCGCGCCGCCGCGGGAGCATGAGCTGTGCCCAGGCCGGCATTGTCCAGGTAAGGGAGGCCGGTGTCGCCCGGCCCGGCCCGGCCCTTCCCGGGGGATGGAGGGGCGGCGGCGGCCTGCCGGGGGCTCCCTGCCGGGCACCTTTGTGCCGAGAGACCGGCGGTGCTGAGGGGAGCCGGCAGCCGGCTGCGAGCGGCGGGCGCCCGTGTGTGCGCGTGGTTTTGTTCTCCGCGGAGCATCTGGCTGCTCCGGCCTGCCCGCCGGGCGCTGCGAGCGGGGCCGAGGGTAGCCGCACGGCTGCACGGTGCCGATGTGGCTGCGTGCCGGCGGCGGGGAGTCCCGTGCGGGATTTGCCGTGGTCGTGGTTCTGCCCTTTAGGAGAAGCCCCCGAATCTGGTTTTTGGCTCCCTGACAATGCAGCAAATTTAAAGCACGAACTGCCTTTTTTTGCCTCCTCCCGTTCTGCTGTAATCTAACCTCATGATTTCATGTTTTGGTTATTACCTTCTTATGTAACTGCCTTTTTCACCAGCAATTAAATGAAATTACTGTAGGTATGTTAAGATCATTGCCCTAGCATCTAGCGTTGTCAAATAATGCTTTTCTCGTTTTTTACCTTCATGGGAAACAGATTTGCACCAAAACAGGCATGTACAATGTGTTGTCTCTTGCTTTGTTTCCTGTGTGCTTTTTATACTTGAAGAAGAAATTACTTGGCCTGGGTTTGGATTTTTGCATCCTGCTGTTCAGAGCTGCAGTAGTGCTTTTTTTTTTTTTTTTTTTTTTAATGCTGCACTCAGCAGAAGTGCGTAGTGAGAGAGTCCAGTGGCCGCACGCCCAGCAGCGCTGCCATCTCATTCCGGGGGCACCCAGCCATCGGGGCATCCAGCCCATAGGGGCACCCCACCATCGGGACACAGAGCTGCTTGGTCGTATATATGGCACATAGCAGGTGGTCAGCTGCGCCTCTCTGATTAGCACTCACGCTAGGATTGTGGTTATTACAATAATTCATTTTAGCCTGGGGATTCGTTTTGGAAATTTGGATTTTCTACTAAGAAGGGATTATCGTTTCTCCATATAGTACATGTGTTTTATGAAGAAGTGGAGTACAGTGTGTATCCTGACTGCTCTCCCTGCTCCCGTCTCTGTAATGTAGACCCATTTGGACAGCGCAGGTGCGATGCTGATTTTCACACTGGAACCAGGAGTAGATGTAAAAAGCAGCATGAGCTCTGCCAACACAGAACTCCTCTCGCAATACAGGCTCTCTCTGTTGGGGGGGAAGAGAGTACCAGTCCCTATGGAAAAAATGCACATTCAGTTTTCTCATTGGGTGAGTGGGAATCAGCTCAGAACGGTGGTCGCTCCAATGGCCGGCATCTGTGAGGAGGAGTAAGGCACGTGACTCGACGGTTGTGGCATGTTGTATTGCTTTTGTCGTACGTGCAGTGGTGCACAGCTGGTTTAGTGTGGCCTGAGCATTGGCCTCCCAGCCTCTTTGGTGTCAGTCAGCTCTTTCTCATAGATGTGCTTGCATGAAACTGGAGTGGGCCAAAGCACAAAATGCACTTGGTGACTTTATCGGGAGCTATAAATACCTGAAAGCGGCAGTAATTTGAAAGCAAGCCATCCACTTAGATTCAGAACATCCTAAATAACGGATTCAAAATCTGTATGCCCTGTTTTTTAAATGCATTCTGATAAACAATGTGGTACTTATCGTGTTCCAATAAATAATTGGCTAAGGGCTGTTAGTAAACAAAGCAACGTATCACTCTGTGGTTTGTATTTCATGCAGGTGGCGCACAATCTAGCATTCTTTGCAATCACAAGATGATCCCGGAGAAGCTTCATGGAGTTCTGCACGTGCTTCCTCTGAAGTTGAGCAGTATTCATTTATGGCAGCGCTAAATGCTTTTCCTTGCCTCCTTTTGTGAATAGCCCTCATACAAACAATGCAATTACTTGAATAAGGACCGAAGCAAGATTTAGCTTGTTAGCTTGTTTCTGAGATACTCTGAAAGGTGTGGTTCTGATATTGTGGGAGAGATTCAAGATGGGAGAGTCTTGGTATTGAATACTGTCAGGCCAGGAGCTGTTCTAACAGAGGTGATGCTATTCATTCTTTGAAATTGTTGGAAATCTCAGTCGTGGGGATGCAGGTATTAAGGTTGCCTCTGTGGTTTCAAGTCTGGTAAAAGCTGCTTAAAAAAAATAATAATTCTAACACTACAACTTCTTCATTAATCCCACCTGCTAGTTGAAGTTCAAACAAAGGGCTGTTAGTATAGTAACAGAATAGATACTTGAAAGTATGTTAGTCGGTCATCGTGGACTTTGCCAGGGAATCTAACTTGTTTTCACAGTGATTTTCCTTATGTTCCTCCCAAGGCTCTCTGATCCCAAGTCTTAACGTATTTAGTTTCCCCATACTTAGGGATATTCACAGGACTGACGTCAGCGTGCAGAGCTTGTCGTCTCTGTAGACCCCAGCAGACAGGGCATAGAGTCTGACACTTGTATAAGTCCTCTGGTTCACTCTCAGATGGGATGCTAGCCAGCTCAGGTCAAAGTGCCTTGTGAAGACCACCCAGAGCAACAGAGCCTTCAAGATTTAAATGTACACGTGGCACCCCTGAGTTGATCGCATCTCCTGCAGCTGCAGCTCTTCAGCCTGTGTAGTGAGGAGCTCTCCATGAACAGGGAGTTGTCAGCTTTCTCCCTGCTTCCAGGTCCGTGGTGGCCTTGGCACTCCTGAAAACTTCACCCTGGTTCTAGCCACTTTCTTTAGGTCCAGAGTAGTTGCAGGATGGTCCTGCTCTCTCCAGCTTGACTATCTGCCTATTCACATTAAAAGAAATTGTGACTCCCTGTTTTCTTCAGGATGTCTGCTGTTTGTTTATGCTCAGCATCTTTCTTGGTATTGCCAATAAAGAGATGAGTCAGTTTTACTTCTGTTTAAGACTTTTTTTTTCACCCGTTTCTCTTGTGAGCTTCATGTGCTATTGTAATTCTGCAATGGCTGATTAGCAAGCACTGCAAGGAGTTGGCTTAATTCCTTAGAAATAAATTTCTCCTGGTCTCAGATCTGATGAATATTAATTCTAATAAAGTGTAAGGCCAGATTTTATATACTTCTGCATTTGCCCTCAGATGTAAGTAAATGTCTCCCATGGTATGCTCATGGTGGTGGGGGAGCATGCAACATCAGGAAAAGTAAAAGCACAGCCAGGAGCAGGGCAGGCAGAGATGCCAGCTATGCCACCTACACCATTTGATGTTTTCCAGCTGAATTTTGAGTTCAGCAAAGTGTTTGGAATGAATGAAGAAATGGCAAGATTCTTTGATGCAAGGAGCCCCGGATCATTTTCATTACAGTTAATGAATGGTGTCCAGGCAGCTGTGTAATGGACTTGTAGCTGTGAAATGGACTTTGAGTGAGTCCTAGATTTTTTTTGATCAGCAATGCTGTGGTAGGATACTCCAGTGTCAGCTCTGAAGTGGGAAGTTTAGGTCAGGGCTGCTTTTCTGGAGGTGTTTGAGCTGTTACTTTGGGCAAGGTGGAGTCCCCTTCTCATCTGGAATGTTTGTGGCTTCCTCAGCATACAGACTGGTAAGACTGGTCCAGGCTGCAGGCAGAATAGGTATGCAGTTGTCACGGGTGTCAAACTGCTGGGGGCAAGAGGAGGCCTGTGGCCTAGAAGCCTGCTCCCTTCAGAAGGAGGCAGGGGCTGGGTTAAGCCAAGCAGTAGCTGAGCCTGGTTCTCTGGTTCTCCACTGCAGTGCCTGGGGCAGCTCCTACTTGTACTCTCTCTCCAGGGACCAACAGGAGAAACCTTTGCTTCCCAGAACTCTCCTTCCCATAATCTCCACCCCACCCTTGTTTTACAGGAGAACAGCAGCTTGGGCTTCTTTCCAGCCCCTCTTCCTCCTGTTTGGACCACTGCCTACAATGCAGATAAACCTTGAGTTGACTGGGGGAAGCAATAAAATGGATTGTTCCTTTAGGCATTAAAAGAAGAGGGAAACCCTTGTGCTGGTGTTTGAAATGTCAAAGGAAACAATCAGTTCTGGGCTCCCTACGGGACCACTGAGCTCATCACATCACGAAGTTCTCTGAGGTTGCGGGCAGGTAGCCTTCTCCTGCTGCAGAGCAGGAGGATTTGGAAGAGAGCATGTGTGCAGCAATCAGAATGCTGCTGCTGAGCACTCAGCAGAGGCTTCATTTCATGCGTTTAGCAAAACAGGCGCTTGTTTTCACACTTTCCAGATATTTTTATATTTCTCTGCAGATGCCTACTGAAGACTAGCATTTGTTTGGTTTTAAGCCTGAATTAAAATTCCCATCCAATGTCTAGAGGCAAAAGAAAAAAAAAAAAAAAAAAGAGAAAAAAAAAGCAGGTGTTTGCCCCAGAATGTAAAGCCATTTAAATTTGAGAGCTGTTAACCCATGAAGTAGCGATACAGCAGAAAACACCTCTTGGAGTGAATCACTTGTGTTTAAAATGGAACATGTTCTAAAAATAAACAGGTAGTTGCTTCAGTGTAGTCAATATGGAATTTAAGTATGACTGACAGTGATTTGTCATCCATCTCCGCAGCAAGAGTCATCTGGGAAGCCTGTGATGTTAAAGGCATTTGTTTCTATTAGCACCTCTTATAGTAGTTTTGTTAATGAGCTCTTGAACACCAGGACTGAAATCTGTCATGTGATATCATTAATTTTTCCGTACCATAGGAAAACGTTTGCCATGTGCACCTTCAATTAGGTGAATCAGGTTTCTCAGGTCCCAGAACGTCTGGTTCAACAGAGCTATTGTTGTACAGAAAGGAGGAGCATGCTGTTTTCTTGCTGGCAAAGTGCTCTCACACATCTCCATGTACAGTTGAGAGTGGCATCCTGTGATCTTGGGAAGAGCTGATGTGCTACCCACAACTCCCATTCTGCAGAGAGGAAGCCAGGTGGATACTCCTCCCCAGCATGTGGCAGCAGAGGAGGTGGAGCAAGAAATTGTCTGCTTTTCCTGAGGGACAGAAAGAGGAGGACAAGCAATGGGGAGTGCTTGCAGAGACTGTCAGACAAGTTCTCTCCCATGTGTTGGTCAATCTCCTCTGTGTGCCTGGCTGTATGAAGCAGACACAACAAGGAGCTGTTCCCTAGATCTTTAAAGGCGCTGCCGTGCATCCTGTTTCTCTCTGAAACAAACTATCTTGCCAAAGCCTGTCTCTTCAGCAGAATGCATTCAGCGTGAACTTTGCTGAGCTAGGTAAGAAGCAGTGAAGTTGGGGATAATCTGGCTTTGCTTGAGAGCTGGGCACCTGCTATAAAGCAGTTCCTGAACGATTCGAGCTGCAGTCTTCCTTCCAGCTGGACATCGCAGATGCTTGGGGAGGCTGCTGCTTTCAAGTGCTTGACACAATAGTGGGGTGGATGAGATCACCCGATGGGCCTGAGTGGTCCCTTGGGCAGCTTGGTGCTTTCCTTTCCAACCTGGGCCCTCTCAGGGCTGATGTTGTTACTTGTGACAAAGACTTGTGTCTGTATCTTAAAGCCACAGGAAAATTTAAACTTTTACGATTCATGTTCCAATGCAGAGCATCTATCAAATACTGGGTTATTTGTCAAGTGTCTTTAATGATGTGTGAAAAAAAAAAAAAAAAAAAAAAAAAAAAGATGCTGTGTATTTTTAATAAAAATATACACTTTTTGTGTGCAGCTGCATGACTGTCTGAAGTAGACAACAAATTTACTCTCTGAAGCAGCATCTTGTTTTTAATAGTGAGGTTGAGTTGTGCTTAAGGTGGAAAGAGGGGAGGGGGATGTGGATGAAGTATTTCATCCTGGAGTCAGAACATCCGTTTCCAAGATTATGCTGTTCTAGATTGGTGAAAGGCATTTTAGCCATTAAATCTGCTGCCTTGTTTATAGGCCTGTGGAAGCTATGTAAGAATGAGGAGTGGGACCTTGTCATGAACTTAAGTTTATTTGTCTTCACTGTGCTTTTGTAAAGGGTTATCAATCTGAGGTTGATACCATGATACCATGATTCAGAAACACTACATACATACCTGGAGTCACAGTAGAGACCTAAGACTGAGACAAATAAAAGAATTATTGAGGCACGTTCTTTGGTCTGAAAGTGAACAAAGCTCCTACTAAAGTTATTGGAAGCTCTGCTTAGTGAAGAGCAGTACCATCTGGCCTTTTCTGATATATGTGTTTATGTGTTTGTTGGTGGTGGTGGTGGTTGGTTGTTTTTTTGTGGGGGCGTTGAGGCTTTTTTTGTATTTTTTTTTTTTTTCAAACAAAGCTGAATATTATAGGGAAGCTGCATATTTGCACTGACATTTCATTCTCGTTGTTCTAGCACCAGGCTAAAGTAGAGACAACTACAGAGTTGGTATCCAGACTGCTATTAGGGGATAATGAACTGAACTGGTTTTCCTTCTCCTTCTTTTCTTATTAGGCTAGAAAAGAATTCCAGCATATACGCACTGGGCCCTGTGGCAAAACTCCTTTTCCAACACCTATTGATATGGTGGCTTATAAGAGTTAAGCTGATTTACTCATTTTTGGTTTCCAGTTCTTAACATTGCTAATAGATTTTGTTTTACACCTGGAAGGGATACATTTATTCATTCTTATATGAGCAAAGCTCCCACTGAAGAACAATATTTTCCACCTGACAAGGCAGAATTTCTTCTGTAGGTTGAAGGGACAACATGTTGATGTAGAACCATTATCAGCTCCTGAAATTTTACTTTGTGTTCCTTCATCCTCCTCAGAACTGTGTCATTCTCAAAGCAAACCTCTGATGATTTTTCATACTCACTCTCTGCCCATCGGTTTCCATTCTCTTTAGCAGCTCCCTTCTCATCTTCTTCTGTCTTTCTTTCCCTTCCCACTTCCTTCTCCCCTTTCTACTCTGCAAGATTTGGTAGTTGCAAAGCACTGTTATTCTGTCCAGCATGCCTTGCTACACACACAGTGGTTCCTGGGCCAACATTCAGCTTGGACAATAAGAGCATGTATTCATAGCTCATGCTAATACTCTGTGCCTAACAGAAAGGCGTAGTAAAAAAAACCTTAGTGTCTGTATTGAACAATTATATTGGGATATTCCAAATTAAAAATATATCCCCTAAGCAGAAGTACATGAATGCTAAAATGCTTTTGTATCTTTCTGTGCTCAGCTGTGTATAAACCAGGAACAGATGCAGAGAGAGTGCTTGCTTAGGACGCCCTACAACTAGTGTTAAAAAGAATTTATTGGTGAAGAGGGAATCGTAAAGGTTCAGATATGTGAACCAAATCAACAAGCAATTGTGCTGCCAAAAAAATACAGAAAAACTGTCTCAAAGCTGTGGTGAAATGTTCTGGATGCTTCTGTGGATTAATCTTACTCTTTGTGCTGCTAAGATTTGGCTGGAGATTGATTCTGGAGATGGATGTAAGTAGCCAGTGCCTTTTAGGAATCCCATTTAAAGATGAGCTGCTAGATTTGCTTGTCAGAGATGCATGGTGACTTCCTCTTGGCATCAGCTATAGCATCTTGTCCAGCTTGGAAGATCAGCACAAACCCAAGGAGGTCATTGCGGAAGTTCCAGAAAGGGCTAGACTGCCCTTGTGCCCTTTCTCCTTTCCTTGCATTTTTGCCCGTACCGCACACTGACTCTAATGCTTAGCTTGCCTGCAAAAGTGGCTTTTTGAAACCTGGGACAGGGGCAGCAGCCCATGCCAGGCTGTCTGCAGGAGCCTCCACTTTCCCCCATCACCGTGCTGGAAAACGAAACAAAAGATGTCTAAAGGTGTCGTTGGAAATGGTTAAGAAGTGGTTTCCTGAAAGAGGTGGCAGAATGAAGTTCCTTCTTCAGAGAGAAAGGATGGATGTGATATTGTGAGTCAGAGGTGGTATGTCTAAGCCCACATTTGGAAATGGGAATGTAAATGTTTCCAGCAGTCTGAGCTCACTTAAAATAATTTGGTCACATCAGGTTATTCACGTAAGACTGTCATCCTAGTAATTATAAAATGTGGAATTTATGTGTATAATGATTTATCAGTATAGTACAGTTGCAGTTTGGACTCTCAAGTTAAATATATGCCTGCTTTGATCTATTTTTCCCAACCTAATTCTTGCATCTCCTTGTGTGTGTGTGTGTGAGGTGTTACCTGCCTAGGGAGTCCCAGGGACACCAGAAAGACAGCTCGCCTAGCTCGCCTTGGGATGGTGGTAGCAGCAGGCTCAGGGCTTGTGTGCATGCAGCTGCTAGGCTCAGCAAGGGAAGAACACGGAGCTGGATGTTTAAGCAGGATTTGTACCGGATCTACTAGCAGCTCAGGAAGACCCATGGTGAATAATGTGTTTGGCTGACTTATGACCCTCTTGTAATAGCTCTGAGAGATGGACAGGAGATCAATCTGTGTGATGGCCTTCCAATAACTCACTAGGAAACTAAGTTCATCTCCTTTAACTACCTGGACCAAAAGGGATATAAATACAGTATTGATGATCTGAATAATAGCTCATTCCTGCGTGACCCTGAGAGGGACAGATACACCCAGAAACAAAAGTAGAAAGATGGCTGTAAACAACTGAAGATCTAAGTTACTGTGTCTGCATGACATGATGTAGTGAGCTTACCAGCTCATGTCCAGGGGTATTACAGCCATGTTTTAAGCAGTGCTGCCCTAAAAGGAGGCATTCTACATTAGCTTGTATTGACTGCATGCTACTGGCTTACTTGCAGACAGCAGCGGGGCTCTTGCTCTGTGTTCTCCAAGGCTTTTAGTTTTAGCATAATGCAGGCAAAACCAGCGTGCTGCTGCATCTCTGCCATTTCTGTAATGCACCTTAAGATCAAGTGCAGATCTGTGACTTTCCAGGAGTGTGACCTAATAGGTGGGAGGCTTCTCCAGGTGTGGGGCAGAATTTATGCCCATCTGGTCAGTCGCCGTCTGCATACAGGATTCAAAAATTCATTCAGCCAGAGAGCAAGAGGAAGCATAACTCTGATTTAAAGAATAGAGGAGGAGTTTCTGGTGCCAGTGCTTGTTCCAAGGGCTTGTTCATGTATTTTATGTGTTGCATAGCATGTGGGGTATCAAGACTGAGGTGTTTTTAGGATGCCTGGGAGCAGAACCATAGGTCTCTAAACACAGTTAATGTGTAAAGCAGGGGCCAGCAGCAATGAGCGTTGGTTTGAGGATTACAATTTTCAGCATTAATGCCTAAGTTCTGTGCAAGTCCTGTTCATTTGATCTTGGATTCAAATATCTGTCATCAATATTAATCTTCTGACCTCTTTCTCCATACTTCAGTGTTGTGTCTAATGGTAATCTGCATGCTCGTTTGGCGTAGTTCATGCAGAAGTTTTCTGAGATGGATCCCGGTAGCTAATGGCAAGTATGAAATCTCAGGTACAGCTGCCTGTGTAATAGGATACCGATGTAATTCAGTCTGCTATGTATCAGAGCTCTAAATACATACGGTAACAAGGTCTTCAAGTCTAGGAGGACCTAGGATCAGAGCTTAGAAAGTTGTTGGGCTCACTCCAGTTTAAGAGTGAGGTAAAATGTCAGTGAGAAGATGCTTTCCAGATGCACCTCTCAGCCCCAATAGTTGACTTTTTGTAACTTCTTCCCCTGATCCTTTGTCCCCAGTCTCTGGTAGGGGATGACGTAGGAGGGAGACTTTGCAGCTAAAGAAGTTTCAGCCAGGCTTAACGCAAATCAAGAATTTCTCGGAGAAACATAGGTAAAACTGCAGTTGTTGATGACAATGATAAATGATTCAAAAGTCAGTTAGCTTTCTTTCAGAGCTTTTAGTTTTGATTGTTTGGAATTTTCCTGAAGCAAGGATTAATAAACTTTTTTTTTTTTTTTGTGCTTAAGTTAGCAAGCAAATTCTGGATCCACCTGAGGTATCAAGTCTAATGAGGAATAATTCTTATATAATTACCTTGGAGGAGAAATATCTGATTTTAGGCCACAGAGGCCTGGCATGGAGTAGGCTTTCTCAACAACCCCTAACCAAGCACACTGCTCTTGCCGTACACTTTGTGTTCCTGCAGTGGTGTCCTGGCTCATCTCAGCTTTGCGCTGATTCAGGGCCTCCAGCCAGCCTTGGCAGCTGAGCTCAGCACACACAAGCTGCTTGGGTTGGTGCCGCACCAGAGGGTTGTTTGCTGGAAATAAGAGACCACCCCCTCAGCCCCCCGTTGCACGTACCTCTTCAATTGTACATCGAACTCATGTCATGTAGCAGTTAGAAACACGGTGTAATTATGTGCATTTTTCAAAGGCTGACTGCTCCAGTACAGAGCTGACTTCATCTCCATGCGAACTACCTTGAGGCTATCAAGCCTCCTTTAAAAAATATTCTTTTTCCTTGCATCTACTTATGTTGGATCACCCTAGTTTTGATGACCCTTTTGTTGGTTTCTCCCTCTCCCAGCTAAGAAAAGACTGGAAACCTGGTGGAAGCAATCCAGCGACGTGTGAACAAGCAGTGCAATTACCTTCTTCAAATAGTTCTGGTGCTTGCACATGTGGGAGGAGGGGTGGCATATTAAGTGTTTCTGCATGAAAATTTGCCAGTGGAATGGTTTTCTGTAAAAAAATGCTGTTTTAAACAGAATCAAAATGTGCCTCATGAGAATGTGTTTGTGCTGCGGCTGGCAGCTATTCAGAGGAACTGGAGCCCTGCAGCCTTGTTTAATGATCAGATCCAGTTGGGGGGAGATCAGAGATGGAGGTGTGACAAGGTTGATGTTGTTATGCTTCAGCTTTCAGGAAAACTTCAAAATGTTTTTATTTCCTACAGCGCAGAAAAGGAGGCCTGACCTACTCTGCTTCATAGAGCCGCTTCTTAAAAACTATCTCCTATCTCTAGCACATCATAGTTGTCATCCTATTGTATTTACTTCGTGGAAGCCTGGGGCTGACCTCATGGCTACGTTGAGTCCATTTAAACCACTGATCTTGCAGTAAGGATACATTCGGCCCATGAGTCCTTAAAATAACTGTGAAAAAATAAGCTGCACCTTTATGGGGGACAGGGACACACATTAGCGGGATTCTTTTTTCTTTTCTTCCTCTTGACAGTGCTAGGAGCAATTTTTTTTCTCTTGTCATTATCTCTACTTCCTTCCACATCACAAACACCTTTCCTATAGCTATTGGAACTAATATGTCTGTTCTCTCTGTAGAAGGCCTATAAAATCTTTGAGCTTCAAATTCAAGTTAAGCACACTTCTGCAGTTTAGGTCTGTCTGTTTTCAGTTGTGAGACGACCTTATTTTTAGTTGCAAAAAGGCCTGTACTTTGACACTGCTGGTCTCATTTGCTGAGGTACAGCAAAGGCAAACTCTTTGCAGCAGGTCATTCAAAAGTGATAGTAATGAGGGAAAGATATGTCCTATTTTGGCTTTCCTTCTCCTGTGGCGGTGAAATCGAGCATTAGTGCAAAGAATAGAAAAATGGTGGCTTCAATTAAAGTCTTACTGTTTCAGGAGCTTTTTCTTTCTCTCCTTTTGTAATGATTTGTCTTCTTCCTGCAAAGACCTTTTTAATGCCATGCTCTCTGGGTTGCTCAGGTGAATTGGAAGCCCATCCTCTGGCTGCTTAGTCTGCTGAAACACGAAGGTGGAAAATGCATTTTTCTTAGTGTGAACACTCAACAGTGCATTTGTTCAACAATTGAGTGGCTCCTTATTCAGACCACACTGTGCAGCAATGATATAGTAGCTTTATTCTAAATAAAACGAAGAAATAGAAGGTTAATGTTTTGTTGTGTTTTTGTATTTTTTTGTAATCCTGATAATATTTCTCATTCTGTTTAGTTCACCTATTTCTTGTGCATCTTTACTAACATTTGCCTTGTATCGTGCATATATGGAAACCCTTCAATCTTCCCTTGCCCTGTGCCCCTTCTGTTGGATGATGGGTGGGGTTCCCTGCTATGAGGGTCACTGGCTCCCCAGCTCCAGGTAGCCACATTATCTGGGCAAAACTTGAAGGTATCAAACGTTTTATCTGCCCGTGGACAAAACAGAAGAGGAATAGCGGAAGACATCACTGTGCTTAATGTTCTTTAAGGCTGAGAGTTGATTGCTGAGTATTGTATAAGAAAAATAATAAAATTGTGACAAATTCTTTCTATTTTCCTTTAAAGTGTCTTGCAATCCATGATTGAAAACACGAATCTTTCTGAGATCATAACTATGCTGTGCTATGCTTTTCTTAGCCATTTTCGGTTTGTAGACTGAATCTTAAGAACTTAAATGCTTTTTTGGCTGTGCTGTGATCCCTCCGACCTCCTCCTAGATAACTGAATAGCAGATACAACACGACAGTTCTGTAACCTGTGTTCTTGTGGCCCTGAAGTTCTTTCTTATGCTTAAATGGAATTTTCTCCATATCAGTTTTTGCTCATTGCCTATTGTTTTGTCACTGGGTACAACTGAGAAGAGCCTGGCTCTGTCTTCACTCCCTCCAATGTGCTATCTACATTGATAAGGTTCCCCCTGAGCCTTCTCATCTCCAGGCTAAATAATCCCAGGGCATCCTGCTGCTTTTCCAGCCACTTTTTCTGGGGCATTATTCATTTCATTGTGACAGGACACATGCATTTGTGTGGCCATGTGGAGAACTGCATCAGGGAACTGACTCAGGCTAGAAGTAATTTTATGTCTTGATTATAACCCAGATGAGATTTATTTGGCTGTTTGAAGAACAGCTATGTCAATGCAAGCAGACAGAAAAAGGATGGAGGGAGGCATGGTATTTTTTCTTGTCACTGTATGCTGGCTTGAAGTGTTTGTGACTGTGACAGTAGTCACCTATGAAAAGATCTGGAGACCCAAGAGTAAAGACTTGCCAAGAAACTATAGCAACTGAGATGGCATTTTGGCAGGGATTGCACTAAAATGAGGATGTCACTGAGAAATTGGGGTAACCCAGTGTATGAACGACTGCAGTGGGTCAAACAAAAAGTCGGTATAGAATTATCTCCATTGTGACTAAAGGAGAACATTTAGAGAACATAGCAAACATTTTTGTCTGCCACGAGAAAATAACTTCCCTCTATTATTTCCTTGCCCTCGATCCTAACCATTTTTTACTCATGTGCAAAACTGTGTGTTTCTG
The DNA here is from genome assembly GCA_028571105.1 of Tragopan temminckii. NCBI lineage: Eukaryota > Metazoa > Chordata > Aves > Galliformes > Phasianidae > Tragopan > Tragopan temminckii. Next base: position 45,044,193 of record JAOWBP010002978.1, read on the forward strand.
TTTTAAGTACCATTTAGTAAAGACCTGCACCAAGAATCACCTCCTACTTTTCTTTGAACATATTAGTGCTTATATAATAAAGTTAAAATGAATTTCACAGCTCAACTACCCCTCCATCACATTAAGAACCACCTCTTTAGTCTGTCGTGAGCCTGAATTCTATTGCCTTCCTTTGATGCCCCCTCCTTCTTGTACTGAAAGAGGAGGTGAACAATCACTTTGTCTCCATTCTCTTTTCCACTTGTGATTCTGTAAACCGCTGTCATGTCCTTACACTACTGTGTCTTCTGTGTACGAGCTGTCCCGTATCTTTGTTCTTATATCCTTCTCTAAATCTTCTCTTAGTCTTCTGCTTGGCCTTTGTCTTTGGTACCTGCATACTCTTCCTCTTCTGATTTGTTACTTTTAAATTGTATGCTCTTGTTTTTAGGTACTCCTTTTCCTCTCTAAATTCATTCTCTTTCTTCTAATTCCAATCCCCGAGGTGCAATTTTCTTCTAGCTCTGTGCCTTCCAGTTAGTCATATCTTACTGCTACGTCATCTGGATGCAGCTTTGCTTAGGAGAGCCCTTTCTCTTCTTCCTCCTTTCTTTTTCCTCCAGCCCACCATATTTAAACTTTGGACTTGATGTGTGTCTTTGACTTTATCAGGCTGTTCATCTCTTTTATCATATTATCATTGATAATGTAACTTCATGATTATCTTTATTGCAAAACGTTTTGTCTGTAACTTGGTTATTTTCATCTTTTTTCTACCATCAGTGCTTTCATGTCTTCTGTTCCATTTTATCCTAGGTATTTTTTTAAATCCACTTATCCTGTTTTTGTCTTCATGGATCTACTGAATTCTGCAGATTCTTAGGTACATGTTCTCATCCTTTTTGTGCCTTCTTTTGCTTGGTGATTTACCTGACCAAGGCACTCTGTTTCTACCATTAGTATGGCAACTCTTTTCATGCTACTTTCTCTTCTAATTGAGCTCAGTGGTAAAAGACTGAACAGCTTATTACTTTCTTCCTTCAGATCCTTCCCAAATGTTTACTACTTCAAAATGACTGTACGATTATGTCTCTGAACTGTTGTTTCTGTATTTATCTTGTCTATATAAGATCATCAGTTCTTTAGTGTACAGACAGTGACTGGATGATTTTGTATTCAGTGCTATCATACCTTGCATTTCACAAAATTGTCTCTAATGTTAGACATTTGGTAGACAACCGTTTCTGATGTTTATGACATTTTTTACTTTGCCTTATTAGTAGGTGATATGATTTTTAAATCTTTCCCAATGCAGAAAATGTCAGTGACGTTTCCAGCCTGAGGTTCTCACGTGGGACAAATTGTTTGTTCAAGCTGTTGTAGCTATTAAAGGCTGCTAAGGTGTCCTGTCCTTTAGGTGGTTCTGAAGATCCTTCTCTCTCTGTTGGATTACGTGCATCTCACATCACTGTAGTTGTCTGGAATTGAGCCGTCTTTCATACCTGTGAAATATCTAGACTTTGTAGTGGGGAGAGGGGCTTGGAATGGACCATTCTCTATTTTAAGATAAGGTGGGTTTTCCTGTGGGAATGCTCTTCCATCAAGAGAGAACCTGGATGTAAACTTAAGCAAAACAGCTAAAAAAATGAAAAACAGGCAATGTAGATCTCACCTTATATCTACTTCTGGGTTGTCTGTGACAGCAGAGGACTGGAGGTGCTGGTTAGTATTTCTGAGTCAGTTCATACAATTGTTTTGTATTTGAGGTACATCATTCACATCTGTCTTCCTGGGCAGTTTAGTTTTGCTTTAGCAGAGGGGCTGCATAATACTGCAGTCAGTGGAGAATGTCATGAGCAATAGTGGTTGATTCATAATCACCAGTGCATAACTATGTAGGGCAACATTTTTGGAGAGTATAAAGAATAAGTGCATATTTAGCCAGTATTTCTGTACATAAGCACTGAAAAAACAGAAGTTGGACTCCTCACAATATAGGAATTTTCAGAATTTGTGGTTTAGAGTCTTTCTCTTATGGGATCAGTGTGCTTGCAGGGTTCGTACTTCGAAGATTTTCAGCACATGCTAGTTGGTAATTTAGTTCTGAACAGGAAAGCTGAGATTTTTCTTTGACTGTGACAACAGGTACCTCAGCACTGGGAAAAGCATTGATTTTTACTAAACTTGCTAAAGTGCTGCTCCCACTGGAAGGCAGTTAGATTTGGGGGTCCTTCTCCCTTTGTTTTTACAAATAAATTCTACTCTGTATAGTTTGAGATGGTGAGGAACAACTTTTTCTTTTCATGTCTTGACTATGTTTCACCTTTTCCCTTAGTTTCCCACACGTTGCTGTATAGCCTTTTTATATGTTGTTTGTTTAACAAACTTGAATGTTATTTGCTTAAAAAGAAAAATCCTGTAATCTTGTCTTAGGGGTTAATCAAGAGAGAAACTTTCTAATCCTTGAAAGCAGAATAAAACTGTCTCTACTCTGAAATATTAAATAATGGAAGCAAAGGGAAATAATCCCCCATGATGATACCTAAGAGAAAATTTAATTAAGAAAATGAAACTGCATTAGGAGTGACCTATTGTGGATTGCCAAAAAGCCAGTAGATGAGGGAGAAATTTGTTAGCAGCATCTTCCCATCAGTAAGAGGTTGTACAGCATACTCAGCCTGGAAGGTAGGATGCTCCACAGAATGGCTTGAAGCCATGTTTACCCTGCTGCTGAAGGTTCCTGTCAGTACTGCAGGGAGCACATCTGGCCTGTGGGATGGCATACAAGTTCCTTGGTGTGGGCTGGTGGGAGCATGTGGCCACGCACCAGCCCCTGCTCATGCTTCAATACCATGCTATGTAAGCCTGCATCTTTAGCAGAGTGGGCAAGTTCACCAGTGCTTCAGTAGGTTTATGTTGCACTGAACTGTTGAGGTTATTTCTCCACGTGTGGTCACCAATGAACCCACTGAATACAGCCTGCTCATGTCAGGAGGTGAGGGGGCAGCTATCAGTGTGCATAAAGCCAGGCAAGATGTGAATAGCTCTGTATGATGGCACACGCTGAGGAAGCAGCAAAAGCTGTTACTTAGGTGGGTTCCTGCTGCCCAAGGCCTAGTAGAAGGATGATGGGGAGCTGCCCACCTGTCCTCTCAAAGGTGTAGAGTTCAGAGCTGGGCATTGGGGCGGTGGATCCAGATTCACTCTTGGCTATAGAGGGGAGGAGAGTTTCATCATTCACTGCTGAGGACCAAATGGGGAAACTGCGGAAAAAGTATGTGAGTGAAGGAAGAAGGAATGTACGGTACTTAACCTTTCACCCTTTACTCACCTAGGCAATGCTTCTGAAATTCATTTGACTCATGGTGTCTTTAACGAAGCAGGAGAATGATTTTCAAAGATAAAGGCTGAAAGGTTGGGCACGGTTTCTGTAATAACATGTGATTTCATAAGTTGGCAGTCACTGCTGTGAGGGCTGGGCAGTTGCTCTTGTGCCCGGCATGCTGCCTGGGTCTGTCTCCACAATTATAAGGCATTCACTCGATCTCACCGTTAGTGTAATGGCTAGCAAAAGCATTATTTATCCCTTTGCTCTTAGTGACTACTGCTTCCATAATCTGTTTTGCATTAAACTAAAGGCTGACTCGTGTAAGTGATTTTTTTCTCCCTTCTCACATGATAAAGAGGGTACCTGTCACTGCTTCTGTCCCATTTGTATTTCATTGCAGATGAAAACAGAAGGAGAATTTGACAAGAAATTAAAGCAGCTGTCATATCTTGTTGTGTCCAACTGTCTTTTGCAAATCTTACTGAGAGGTATGCAAATGACAGAAAATGCTGGTTCGAAAAATACCCCCATGTTCAAATACTTTGTTGCCGTGTGTAATTCTGCAATTGCAAGAAATCAAATTCTGACCACTAGTAGTTATTTTGCTTGGCTTTTGTTTACTTATCTTTTGGTTAAAAGTCATATTTAAAGTGGCTACTTGATAAAATGGAGTTGTGATAATTTCCAAGCCCTCCCTTGTGAAAGAGAAAGAAATATCTTGCTCATGGTTACAGTACCTCTTCCACTGTCTTTTATTGCAAAGTAGCTATGATTTTACAGCCCTACTTCATCTTCTCTGAATTTAGAAGATGATTCCAAGAAATAAGCAAAATAAGCGTCTTTTTTTTTTTTTTTTTTCTTTTTTTCTTCCTATGGTAAATGCTATTGTTTTCTGTTGATCTTTTTTTTTCTTTTTTTTTTTTTTCTTTGGAAATGTGGTACTCATAGATGAGTCCTTACTGGTGATACGCTGGGGGTTTTTATAGAGCACAAATGACCATTTGATGTGTCTATTGTAGGAGAGCATAGACATAGAGCTGGACATGATCTGTAGAGGCAGGAGCAGTCATAGCTGCAGTGTTCCCTGGGAACTCAATGTAGCTGCTCTCAAATGCTTCTTGGGATGAGGATTCTACAGACTCTTGTCAAAACATATATCTGAGCTTCTCTGATGTCACTAGAAAGTTTTTCATAATGTTTAACATTGATTCTTGCTGTATAATCAATCCCATTGCTTCTCATTCTGTCTACTGTGGGCACAAAGTGAATATTTCCTTCTTTGCAGTAGCATTGTGAACACTAAACCATGTTACTTATACCACTCCTCTCACTTCACCTCCAGTCTTTATAACTTTTTTTGCTAACAAGTGCCAGTTTCTTTGAACTCAGTGTCCAGGAGCAGATGTAGTACTGCAGCTCAAGTTTTGCTAATGCTCATTAGAGTGGGAGGATGACTTCGAGCGTTATGCAGGCCACGGCCCTCTCTGTTCCAACCTCCTCTTCTGTCTCTTGCTCAATAGCTTTGACTGTGACTTGAGTTCAGTTTGTTATCCACTCTTACCAATGATTCCTCTCCCACCAGACTCCTACCTTGCTAGGGGTACTCTTAGTTGTATTTATGCAATTGCTTCTGCTTTGTGTCCAGCTTTGCACTTCTCTTCCATTGTCTCGTTTTTTCCAATTTCTCCAGTTTGTCAAGATCATACTGGATTCTGTCCTCCAGCATATTTGCAGTGTTTGTTGTTTTGTTTTGTCTGCAGAATTCAAGCCTACTTCAGTTAAAGCCTACTCTTACTTTGTCATCCAGGTGAAGAAACCACTGAGCAGGGACAGCCTGCAGGATCTACTGAGCATGCGCTACAGGCTCTTATAGAACCAATGATATCTGCAGTCTGGATATTGCTCACTGAGTTTTCCATCTAGCCTGAGTTATTTTCAGCTAGATCATATTTTCAAAACTTTCTTGTAGGATTATAGTGTGAGATTATATCAAAAACCTTATTTGAAGTCACGATATTATGTATTTGTGCTTTTTTTTCCTGTAGCCTCAGAAACTATTACTCTGCTGCAGGAGGAAATTAAATTGGTTTGAGGTGATCTTTTCTTGATGAATCTGTTTCTTGTTACATCCCGTCCCCAATCTCTTGATGTTCTCTTTGGGTTTGGCCTGCTGTAAGAGCTCTTGGGATCTCTCATCAAACTAAATGCCTGCCAGAGGGGTTATAGTCCAGGCACTGCTTATTCTTTTGTCTAGACTCTGCAGTCTCTGGGCTGACTCAGAGTTTGCCTTTGTGTCCCGGAGAAGTGTCTGGTATATTTGAACTCTACGCAACAAGACTGTACAAATTCAGAGTCTGATAAGAAGAAAAAAGCAACAGTTAAAAAGCTGCTTTGTTGTTGTTGTTGTTCCCTGGGTTCTACCACAAGACATGTAAAATTAATGAACTGGTCAGGTGCATTGTGTACCAGCCAGTCTATGATAGGTGCAGCAGCGCTAGCTGAGGAAGTAGCAGGAAGTCTTTTTCTGTGTTGTTTACACTGTACCTAAGGAGAAGAAGTACTGTCAGTACAGATGAACGTCTTCCCCCATAACCTCATGCATTTGTAGCCAAACAAGTGAGACTGAGAAGAAAGTGGAATATATAGCATAAACTTAATTCTATTCATGACATGGTTAAAATGAATTTCCTGTAGCTTTATAATCTGCCTTTGCCAATCTGTGTGAAAAGAAAGATCTTTCTAGATGAGAAGCCTCAAAGACTGTTTTCCAGACTCATTTATCAATATAATGTAGATGTGTGAAATGAAACAATCAGAAGGGGAGCAACTCAGCAAATCAGTGCATCTTAGTACAGGTGTATTGCAAGAGTTACACCGGTCCCCATGACAGTGAGTGTTAGATCCTGGCTGGTTTTGGAGAGGGATGCTGAAGGATACTAATCCATTTTTAAATGGTTTTGTGTTGTTTTTCTTTGAAAGAAAAGAAAAAAAAAATATTTGTGAGCTATGTCTATGAATCCTAAAATTTATTCTTGTCTAAAGTATACGTTATTTACAGAAAGTTATTACTCGCCAAAATTGAATTTAGTTACAAAAAGTAATTTTATTGCTGTATGATTACAAAAAATACTTCCTTTTTATTTGGTTTCGTGGCTTTTTCCAGTTTACTTGTTCTTCAAACTCTGAAAATAATGTTATGTGCTTTGCAACTTGATTTATCAGATAGTAGAAAGGCTTTTCTGCCTGTGTGTTAGAAGTGTTGATCATATATATAGGTTTGTGGAAAACACATTTGGAATGCCTTCTTGCCTTCTGTATCTGAGAAAATATAGCTCTCATAGGATTTCAGGTTTCAGCAGCCTCTGTGGAGTTATTCAACAGTCTGAAATCTGTCTTGCTGAATCTGTGTTTTCTCTGACAATAACTTTGGACTGATGGATCTGCAAAGTTTTCGCTGCTGTGATTGTTGTTTTCTGAAGTCTATAACCGTGAGCGAGCAAACATGCTTCTTCGTATTTTCAGTATTTATTTCCACTTTCTTCATAGAAAGTTAACTGGATGAATTTTAAAACACTTGTCATAGTCTTCTTAAAAGCACATTTATAAAATACAAAAATATCTGTGCATGAGAGCTGTAAAGGCTGCAGGTTGGCAGTGCTGAGTGCAAAGCAACAAATGTGAAGAACTGATATAAACAAAAGGAGATGCGCAATATCTTGCATAAAACGTGATAGATATTTCATTAGACAAGATTTAACATTAACTCAGGAAGGGACTGCTATTCAGGATGGATCTTTAAGCTTTCATTCATGTTTTCTCAGTAATTCAAGTTGTTCCATGAACCAACAGACTTATTTTGTCCATAACCTGGCAAAGATTTAGATATATTGAAGCAAGAAAACTGCAAAATGATTAGAGAGACTGCTTAAAATTAATTTGAATGCGCTTAAGGACAGTTTGTCTATCAGATTTTGTTCAGGGAGCATAAATGCTTAGGATTTAGCTACTGGGAGGATTTAAGATACCTCATAAGTCCTTAAAGTAATTTAGTGGTGGCTTTTAGTTATGGCTTTTTCATTTCATTTAAAGAATGCAAGAGAAAGAAATAACAGGGTTTTAGAGTGCAGGAAATGAATACAGGATTTTCTGTATCCATCATTTACTTTAAAAAGAGACCTAGATGATTTTTTATTTACTTTATTTTGGACTGATCTTTAGTTTGTTAGTTGTCTCCTTAGTCGAGACCCTAATCCGACTACATATGTGTGTTATGGATAATTTTTAATTCAGTCATCTTACTAAACATATGCGTTTTATGCAGTTTTTGCAAGTCATTGCATTTAATAGTCTTCTTTTCCTCTCCCATGCTTTTTAAAATTATTTGGTTTGGAAAAATAGCTCGGCTGTAGATAGTCTAAGAATGGATTTATTAGATTTTCACATATGTTGTTCATCACTTTGAAAGATTTTGCTACCCTCCTTCCAAGAACATCATTAAAAACAAGGTGACATCTCAGAGAGCATTATGTGAATTATTAGTGAATTTTGATAGCTTAGTAGTGGTCTCGATTTTTGTCACTTCTTTTGTTACATTTGCTAATATTTCAAAACATTCAGTTTTCAAGGAAGAATTTCTCCTCCCCAGTTTGTCTTCTTGCTTTCTTTAGTCTGCAGAGAAGATGTGAGGCTGAGTTTGACATGATCTCCATGGCAGCACACATTAGTTCCCATGGCAACATATTTCACAAACAGACCTACAACTTTATGATAGTGTCAAACAAAAGGAGAAACCCACTGTTGGAGCAAGCCTTCACCATGGTTGAAATTAAAAAGGGCAGGGGGAGGAGCATGGAAAGAGGATGGGCGATATAATGGCTTCTTGCGAGTTGCTCTTCTTTTTGCTACAGGGTAGGCACACCATTTCAAAATCTAAATTTGTCCACAATTACTGTGCTACCCAGCTGTGTTCCTGCACATGAGTAGGGAAGTGATTTGCTGTCACAAGTCTTTTGTCCAATGATACTTCTTTAGCCTGATTTCCTAATGAAATGAGGCTTACAGAATAACATTCATCTGTTCTGGTTTCTCTTTGTCTCTCTCCCATCATGCATCCCCTATAGCTTTTGACCCCATTGATCAGATCATTGGAATTGACAGAGGGGCCAAAGTTGAGGAGGTAATTAAATTCCTCTAGGTGTTGTGAGAAAGCTGGGTTCTGTCTCTGTTCAGTTCCTGGAAGGAGACTGCAGCCATGCAGAGTTGGTTAATTAAGGCATCTAAACTATGTACGTAAAATAAAGCCTGGTTCCTTTGGTAATGGTCTGAATTCAGGAAAATGTTTAAGCACGTGTATTTGTTTTCATCCAGAAATGCTTTCTGAAACTGCTGATAATTGGAAAAACAGTTAATTAGTTACTTATCTTTCAAGATAATGGCACTGGGAAGGCATGTGGGAAAATATGAGTAAGGACTACAATCCCTGGAGGGTCTTTCTCTTAGAGACTGAATATAATCCATAAAGTAGGCTTTTACAGTGCAGGGATTACAGGCAACAAGCAGAATAATTTACTCCTTAGTTTGTGTGTTGTCTAGTCAGGAAGCTAAAAGGCAGCTTTTCTTGTCCTATATATTTGTTTGGCTACTACTGGCAACCTAATGTGAAATTACAAAGTGGAGTTGGTAACGCAGAGGACTTGTAATGGAATGGTTTGGGAGTGTGGTCAAGCATAAATCAGTGTATTCAGTGGTGTGTGCTGGTATTTGGGCTGTGTACATCTGCACTCTGAAAGATGCACACGTCTACATGCATGGAGAAGATTGCATGATTGCACTTATGTCATTGGAAAGGTACTTTTCTTCTGGTTGAGTGCTTTTCAGCTGCATTGGAGATTAGATTAAAATGATTAGAAAGAATTCAGAAGTCGCTTAAATATTCATGTTGACCCTAGTTTAGAAATGCAAGGCCACCACACTGTTCTTATGATTTCAAAGTGATTCCCATCCAACTTTGTATTATGCTGTATTTCATGCGAGATTTATGTGAAGATGGGAGGTTTTTTTATTTTCTAGTTTTATTTTTTAAGTATTTTATTAGAGTACATTATAGAGGTGACTATACGTGGTTAAATGCAGGAGGCAACCTGTTGATTAAAAGAAATACAGTTAAGCCAGGCTAGTATCCCTGTAGGTACTGGTGTGGCAAATGGAAGGCAACTTCAGGCTTAGAAGCTGTTGGATGCAGATGTAGGTTCTGGAGCCACAGCCTGGGGTGTTGCCCTGCTCAGGTAACGGGATCCAGCTTTAGTGGACTGTGGAGGGCTGGGTCTATTAGTACATTACATTAGTGCTCAGAGGAGAGTTACACCCAGTAGACCATGCCTCTCAAACACTGACAGGCACATGCGTCAACCACCTCTGTAGGAAGCT
>JAOWBP010002978.1:45054025-45069230 GCA_028571105.1 Tragopan temminckii
AAGCTTGTTCCAGTGTCTGACCACATTCACCACAAATAAATGTTTCCCACTGCCTGGTCTCACCTTCTCCTGGTGCAGCTCTTTGCCATTCGCATCCTGCTATAGATGAGGAGCAGAGCCTGGCAATTCCCTCTGCTTTCCCTGCAGAAAGCAGTGAGGTTACCTCTCAGCCTCCCGACTGTCCCCAGTCCTCACAGGACAGGCCTTCCAGATTTGTTACCAGCTTTGGTGCCTCCTCCAGATGCTTTCAAGGACCTTAACATCCTTTTTATGTTGCTCAGCCCAAAACTGCACGCAGTGTTTTAGGTGAGGCTGCACCAATACCAGGTACGATGGGAAAATCACCTCTTGGCTGCCTATTTCGTTTGCCCCTTGACTGTTGGGACACACTGCTGGCTGAGCCTGCTGTCATGAGTACCCCAGGTCCTTCTCTGCTGAGCCACTCCACCCACTTATCTCCCATCTGTGCCTGTGTCTGGAGTTGCTCTGTCCCAGCGGTAGGACCTAGCATTTTCCTTTGTTGTACTTCATGCCATTGCTAATCCACTGCCTCCCCTTCATCTATCATGTAGGTGACCTTAGAGAAGGAGATCAGTTTGCTAAAGCAGGATTTTCCCTTCATGAGCACGTGTTGACTATACCTGATAAAAGTTTTGTTCTTTAAGGGGCATTAAGTATCCTGCAAGGTAATCTCCATCTTTCAGGGACTGAGGTTAGAGTAACAGGCTGTAGTTTCCTAGCTCTGTCCTTTTTGTAGCTGGGTATAGTGTTGGCTAGCTTCCATTCATCAGGAAGGGACCTTCACAGACTCCCACAAACTATAATAAATTGTTAGAGGCATCCAGCTAATTCTTAAGTGGTCTCCATATTCTGAAAATTAGGTGCCTCGAAGTGTCAGGTGATACAAAGGAGAAGGCAAACACTGTGTTATACATCTTGCATATAGGAGTGCTAACTATATAAACAGCCTAGGCTGTGCTTCTTCTTTCTGCTTAAAAACTACTGCTTATAAACTGCTAAATACCAGTACAAACACAGAAACTTGTTTGTAGCTAAGGTGCCAGCTCAAAGCACTCAGTCAATATGGAAATTCAGTCTTTGTTAATCCTCTTTGCTGATTGGTTATAACTGTATCCTGCCTAAGCATCCCAGGGAATTTGGTCCCTTTACCAACAGAACCTATCTTTGTGTGATTCCTGCACAGCTTTCAGCCTCTTTCCTGTGCTTATGACTTTCCAAATCCAATTAATGTTTCTTAAACTTGAATTAGATATTCAGTGGTGATTAAGTCCATCCATGCTTCTAAAGAGCTTCAGCTGACTTCCTGTCCCAAACAAGAGGAGCCTGTCTACCTACTGTCATCCTTGTTTCAAAGTTTAGCATTCAGACTTGCCTTCCAGGCAATGACTAGCAAGGCAGGGTAAACTAGACTCACATCAGTGAGTACATTTATGTACATAATGTATGTACATAAATATGTACATTTATGACCAGGATAGAATTTGTATGTGGTTTGCCAGTATTATGCTTTCAGTATGCTTTCCCAATACCTTTCTGTGACTTATGGTAATACCTTGGTTTCTTCTGCTTTGCCCCAGAATGTTAAGGTTGCAGTGTGGGTTCACTGCTGAAGAACTACCAACATACCAATCTGAATGAAAGCTGTCAATCTGTTCCATGGACTGTAAAAATAAACTTGTTTCATTGAGCTTTCATATATCGTGGGATTTGCAAATGTAAAAATTCAATATGAAGAAGGGCTTTGAGTAATTCCTTAATCTGGTTTTCAGCAGTAGGGATGATCAGCTATGTTTTCTGTGTCTTCTCCCTAATTACTTTCATATTAAAGATTAATTGCATATCACAGAGAATCCTTGATTAAGCCAATGGAAAGTTAGTGCATAGATCTGTTCATCAGAAGGAGCATGGAGAATAATAATGAGCAACCTCAGGGCTTGTCTATCTTACAATAGACGCACAGAGGATGTGCATTTCTGTGATGCTCCACTTACTGTTATTAAGCAAAAAAGAATCATAGAATCATTTACTGGAATTTACATTGCTTTACTGGAAAGCTTCCTTTATTATTGTAGCAGAAATGCTAAGCCATGGCCTGAAACAGGGATTGAGCACTTGGTGGGAAGGCAGGGCCAACCCAGGGGAGCTCAGGTGCGTGCTATGAACCTGAATAACTGGAAGGGCTGGAGCCGGGATCCATTCCCTCCCAGACCTCATTTAAGGGCTGGGAACGAAGACATCTCTTGCTGGAGATTTCTGCCAGTTTGAGGCCTTCCAAAGGTAAGTAGCTCCTTTCTGTCATGTCCGTGGCTGCTGTTTTTTGGGCTTGTTCTTATTTGCTGTAGTGAAAGACTGCCCTCCTGCTATTATCATGGTACTTTCCATCCCATTAGAGTGTTGCAATTATCAAAACAATAAATTATTCTACTGTACATACCTTCTTTGGTGTAAGTTAAATGGAGAAAGGAATTAATATTTTACAAGTGCATTTTGCTTCTAACTCCAGTAGAATTCAACAAAGTGATCTATGAAGGGTTTTTTATTTTAGATCTGTGCTTAGTTCTGGCTTTCCTTTTTGTGGAATGCCTCTTTGCAATGTTTTTATTTTTCCTTCTGAGTTATTGCGCGTGAGGCATGCATCGGATCAGTAAACCTGGGGAGTTCACTTCCCATTTCACAAATGACCTTGTGTGAAATTTTACTCGCAGACTATAGAATAATGGGGGAAAAAAAAGGTTGGAAAAGACCTTAAGATCATCAAGTCCAATCATCAACCCATCACCATGATGCCCACTAAACCACGTCTCTGTTTGCCACATTTACACAATTCTTGAACATCTTCAGGGATGGTGACTCAACAACTTCCCTAGGCAGCCTCTTCCAATGCTTGACCACACTTTCAGAGAAGAAATTTTGCCTGCTATCCAGCCTCCTCTGAGCCTCCTCTGGCACACCTTGAAGCCATTACCTCTCATCCTATTGCTCAATACAGAGGAGAAGAGGCCAACCCTCACCTCACTACAATCTCCTTTCAGGTAGTTGTAGAGAGTGATGAGGTCTCCCCTGAGCCTCCTCTTCTCCAAACTAAAATATCCCAGTTTTCTCAGCTGCTCCTCATAAAGCTTTTGTTCCAAACCCTTCACCAGCTTTGTCGCTTTCTCTGGACATGCTCCAAGGCCTCGATGTCTTGTAGTGAGGAGTCCCAAGTTTAATTCAGTACACTAGATGTGGCCTCATCAGAGCTGAGTATAGGGGGATGATCATTTCCCTGCTCCTGCTGGCAACTCTGTTTCTGATACAAACTCTTGAGCTATTTTTGACCTCTCTAGAGAAGGAATGTCAAAAGGATGGGATGTAGCAAGGGAAATGTTAGGAAATTTGTCAACAGCATAGACTTTATGTCTGTATATGCCAAAATTAAATTAGAGATGCTCTAATATTACAAAGTGAAGCAGCTGTGGAATGAGATTTCTTTGCAGAGTGGCCAGTTGCTGTCCCAATACTCATTTGCTGCTTGTTGTATGCACATTCCCAGCACTGCTGTGAGACCCTGTTATTTTAGATGTTGTGGAGAGGGTACCTACGTGTGTGGAAGAATACGTGAAGATGGTCAGGTACCAGGAAAACTTCCCAGATGTGCATCCTTGGAGCCTTGCAGGCAGTCTGAGCAGTCACAAGGAACAGCTGCCTGATGTGCTGTTGGAGTCCTTTATTTACCCAGTAGGTGGGCAGCTCCGCCAGATTCTTGGCTGAGAAAACAGGTTATTCCCAGGGAGTAATTAGCATCTGACCAAGTCATGGTTTTCAGAACTCTTGAAACAGGAGGCTGTTTCATGATGAAAGATAGAGATTTGATTATTGGAGATAAGTCAATACAGTTTTTTTTTTTTTCTGATGCTAGTCAAATTGCATTTAGGAATAGTTGGTTATTAAGTAATCCAGTTTTACATTCTTTCTATCCCTGCTATTGGACTTTATAAATCACTTTTTAACACTTTTATTTTTCAGCTTCTCCTTCCTGCCTTTTTTGAACTAATGTAAGTAGTATACCAGAGGGAATAGCTAACCTATTTATCTTGCATTTCTCATGAAGTCTCTAGGCAGCATATTTTAATCGCCTTCATCTTCTAAAATGTCTGCACTGCGCTCAGAAAGATTAAGGGAAGGAAATCTAAACACAGATGTTGGCAATAATAAACCTTCCAGTTTAATTTATCTCTACTGAGAAATGTAAACCAAGGTGAACTGTATGGATGGTTAGTCAAGCTGTCTAGTTTATGTACCTTATACTATGCTGAAGTGCATGGTTAAATTTTTTTCCTTTTAACGCAAACTGAAGTGGTCTCTCAAATTTTAAAGTTTACTTCTTTTGTAAATGGTGTTGGTTTCCAATAGAGGTTGGATTTATTTTTTTCTGGATGCTTACAGCCTGGAAGGCCAACTGTGTTCTGGGCTGCATTGAAACAGGGGTGGCCAGCAGGGAGAGGGAGGTGATTGTCCCCCTCTACTCGGCTCTTGTGAGGCCCTATCTGGAGTGGGGGAGTACTGCAGAGGTCATTGGAGAAATGGTGTATGCTCAGGCCCTGTATGTGTTCCTAGCACAATCTATCCTAGCAAGTATAGGATTAGCAATGCAAAATGTGTGCTTCCACCTTGGGATTGGAGGTAGTGATGTGCTACTCTGTAGTGGTTTTCTGTTATATAGATTTTTTTTTTTTTTTAAGAGAGAGATTAAAAAAGCAACTAGCTGTATCCCTGCAATCAACTGTAAACACTGGTACATCAGTCTAAAAAGGTCATGTTCTCTTGATTCTTTCATGGATTCAAAAGCCACTTAAATCATAAATCATAAAATAATTGTATAGGTATAACTGCTATTTGTATTCTGTATTGTCTTTATCATATTCCTCAGATGAAGTTATCTTGTTACATTAGCAGTCTAATTGTTTTTGTTTTACTGTGGTGAAGATTCAGATGGTAATGGGTGGGGAAGCAAATCTGGTGCTCATCTAGTCCAGACAACTTGTAATGCTTTCACAGCATGTAACCACCAGAACATAGAGTCACGTGAATGTTCTGTTGTTCAAGTCACTCTTCAAGTGAACTCTGGGCTCTTTTCTCCACATTCCTCATGGAGAATATGTTTAAGATTAACCCCTAAATCTGGAACTATTGTTTATGTAGCTCAGCTCCACATCCTGTCTCCTTGGACTTCTCTTGATACTCTGAGGTATTCTTGGAACATTTGCTGTGTTTTTGCCTTCCTCTCGCTCAACTGAGCTACATTCCCTTGGAGCAGCTAAGTATATATCTAACTTGTTTTGTTCAGGCTGTCCTGAACAAGTTTCCTACAGTGCAGGAGCAGGGAGGATGAATGGTAGAATCAATACACAATTTTCTGTTTTTGACAGCAATCTTTATTTTTAGCCACAGGAACACACAGCTTTTCTCAAACTAAAGCATCCTAAAGAATTTTCACTGGTACATATTTGGAGGTGGCCAGAGCAATGTGATAACCCTTTCTGGAGGGCGCAAAACATGAATATGGTATGATAAATGAAAAAGGATGCTAAGGTCAGCCAAGGGAAGGGAAGATACCTGGAAAAAAAAGATTTGTAACGATTAAAAGGTATCATACAGATTCCTGTTCTAGGTGATCTCCAAATACACAAGAGAACAGTTAAAGTTTTAATATAGGTGAGTTGTAAGAAAAGGTAGGAAGTTAAAGTAAGAGGAAAAAAAATAACTAGGCTGCATAGATCATGTACATTGAACTGTTATTTTAAGAATAGAGATAGTCTAGAATTCTCATCTGCAGTTGTTTTTTTTTTCAATAGGAAAATTAGTATCCACAGAAGATAACTATTGCTCAAGAATATTTTAGTATTGGGGGTGGGAGGTGGAATATATTGTGATTTCTGACCTTCACAATTAAATCATAATAGTTTCCTTTATCTAGATAAAAACATTTTGACTTCATCATTGAGTTGAAGCTACTGTCTTGTGTGTCTCTTCGGACTATTGCTTATGTGTTACTGGATGGGAGAGAAAAAGTAGAAACTCTAAATTTAGAGTTTTGAAAGTCAGCAGATTTAGATCTACATTTGATAGATTTGAAAGACCTTATCAAGGCATTCTGTAGGCCAGTCATGTAAATTTTTAAAATACACATTAGAACCCTAGAAAATTAGAGAGAAGGACTGTTTTATAGGTATTTAGGAAGGATGAGTTCATACAACTCATATACTTATTTGTCTATTACCTGTCATTTGTGCCAAGAAAATTATGGAATGCCTGAGCTGTGATTATTACAGCTTCAATGAGGGGTAGCATAATGAAGGCTAGGTCATGTGGGCATTGACATGAGGAAATTGACGTATCAGAATAGCCTCTTTTGTGCTTTTTTTTCCCCACATGGTTTCTTAAGCCTGGTTAAGAAAAGTTACAGAACTGATGTAATATGCTAAAACTACTATGAGTCATTTCCTTTGCTACTGTATGTTTTGACTGAAACAGTGAGTTGAGATGGAATCAATATCACACACTGAATAGGTAAAGAAAACATATAACCGAGGTCTGCAGAAGTAATGGTAAATAGGAAAAAACAAACTGCTGCAGAGGTCTACCAGTCCTTCCTGCGTTGTGCCCTGTTCTGCCCACAGTTTGGGAAGGGTTTTGGAAGAGGAATTTGGAGGAGACAAGAGGAGTGATGAACTGGAGGTACTGTGTCCCTTAAATTCTTGTCTCAAGACAGCAAAGAACTTGAAATCTAAAGCAAAAGTGTAGCACCCTGAGGATGAAGATCAAAACAAGCATTTTTAATTTGTGGTGTGGTCAACAATTTAAATAATTCTCTTTGTATGTTTTTTACCACATCTGAAATCTTAATTCTTTTTGCATATTCTTCTAAAACACCTACTCATGGAGGCATACAGAAATTAATTTTTGCAGAAAACCTGTCACCCCTTCTGGTGAGACAAGCCTCCCCTGTGTCCTGCAACTGAGCTGGCTGAGCTGCACCCCGCAGGACTGCCCACTGTCCCTGTGTGGTACAGCAGGTAATATGGCAGGGAGAAACAGACACTGTGGGATGAACAAGGTCAGAAGATGCTGTTGTGAGACTGTGGCATTGTACGTGGTCTGTTGGCCAATTTAGACCCAATTCAATTTCGTGTCTCACCAGTTTAAATTATAACATCCCTATTTAGTCGAGGACACCATATTCAGGTGGGAAATGCTGAAATATTTAATAACTAATGCTTTCTAAATGCTCTATTGTGTGGAAGGCGCTGATATTTTGAAGTTTTGCACTGATCAAAGATGAAAGCAAGTGGGATATTCCGGGGGGTGGTAGTTCTGTATTTTTTTTCAGTTTTAAATAAAAGCTCACTGTAGCAGCTAGAATCAACCCTCATCAAGTCAGCTGAACTTCTGCCTGCAATTAAGCACAAGGCTTGGGCTGGGCTGCTTAAAATGCAGCGTGCAGTTAGTTAAAGCCCTTAACTGCACTTGATCTCACAGAATGAGGTGAGGTGTTGCCCTGTTTCTGCACTGCATGTAGAGTGTTGAAAGGCAGCTCCTCTGCATGTCCCAGGGCTGGTGCTAGGAGCTGGACTGAAGCCCCTGTCTCTGCAGGCTGAGCTCCTGCTGGGGTTTGTCCTAAGCCCATATCGTATCAGAGCTGTGCACCAAGTGGGAGGTGTAATGCACGAGGATCAGAAGGTTAAAAAGGCACAGTTTAGTGCTGGTGAATTGTCTATAGCTTATGTAATACTTCTGTATGGGCACTTTAATATTTAATGTTTGTTGTAATATAGATGGAACTTGCAGGCAGCTGTACATTAGCTGCATGAATTTTTAAGAAAGGGATTAAAAAAGTTAGGGAGGCACAAACGTCACAGCAGCTTCCTAATTGGCACATAACCCAGTAGAAACCAAAATNNNNAAATTAAGTGACTGCCCTAATTATCGGAGGCTCCTAGGAATATATTGTGCTGGAAGATATTCCTTTTTCATTTCATGCACTACTTTAAAAATAAGCACTGTGCAGAGCATAACAAGGCTTTTAATTAAAAGGCAGTACCCACACAGCAACTTTTCACTCCGGCAGGAGCTGGTGAAGGGAGCCAGGAAGGTGAAAACACTGCTTTGTGCCCTCAAAGGATGGAGCTAATCTGCTTATAATCAGTGACTCTCCAGTGTGTTTGCTGCAGTGACATGAGGCCTGATTCTGACTGACAGCAGTGTGCCTGCTGCACACTAGAAGAATGAGTACTCCTGAGTGGGTGCCTCTACCCTGCTGCTCCCCTGGGGTCATTGCACAGATGTGCATGTTTCTTTGTCCTTGATGCCATCCTTTCTGAGCTCTGGTGATGCCATCCCCAGCCCACACCAGAAGTTAAAAGTTGGAGTCATTTAAAACAGCAAGATTTGTGAGGTATGGCAGGGCCCAATACTTCAAATCCATTTGATTAATACAGCTTCACAAGCTGTATGTTTACGTAGGGAACTTTTTAAAGGTCTCTTAAACATCCCTGTCCATTTGTTTCCCAGAAACTGTTCCAATTAGTAGAGCATGATATTAATTTGCCAATGAATTATTTTTCCCGAGGCAGTGTTTTTATTTGAACAAAAACAACTGATGAAGAATACAGAATGAATGCATACATGTGGGCCTATTTGAGAGGAAAAAGTAATTTTTTTTTTTTTTTTTTTTGCGGAGATTTTGAGTATCCAGTACAAATTATGAGCAGGATTTTTTTTGAGAGACTGGCTTGAAAGCATTGTCATGAAGGTGAGAGAAATTTTATACTTTGACTTCTCTGTGAGGAGTTTTTGGTGAAGTACTAAGTGCTTCTTGAAAATGACCCCTCTTTACTGGGACCACAGATGTATAGGTATGTGTTTGTATGAAAATAAGTAGAATTACATTATGTAAACATGCATATAACTCATATTCATTAATTCAGTAAATACATATCTATGTGTGGTAGCTATATACTAGAGCTTCTGGGGGGAAAAAAAGCAGGCTTTGTGCTTGTGCTGACTACATAAGCAAAAATAATGCATTTGCAATCTATTCCTCCAGTCATCCAAAAAAAAAAAAAAAAAATCTCCAAGGTCTTAGTTGCTTGCTTTCATGAGGGCAACTTATATTAGTCTGAGGTTTGAGCAATCAAAAATCATCAGAGATTTGTGTATGCTTACTGATAGTCAGCATTGTCCGTAATAATGAAGTTGCTCATGGAAATGCGAACGCAGCTGCAGTGGATCGAAGCAAAGGTCCTTCTTAAGCAGCTCCTGTCTCTCCCGAGCAAATATTATAGTTAATGAAAGATGGTAACATCACAGCTTGTAGTCAATGCCAATACATTCTCCCAGCTTGCAGTACACTGTGGATCATGAACTTCAGGTCTGTATTGTCTAATAACTCTTCATTTTTTATTTATTCAATCACAGTTGTATTTTTCCACTTTATCCATCTTTCCTCTCTCCCTTTTCACTTTCCTCACTATGATATTTCCCAGCAAACTGAAGTTTCTATTCTGAGGTGTATCTCACTGAAATTGCAGCTTGTGGCTGCCAGTCATAAATATGATGATGGGATATTAGAGCATGCAATAGTAATTCAAACAGCCGTGATGTGGCATTTTTGCAAAAATTGTGATTTCAGTTGTTCTAGGTTATTTCTGGATAAAATGTCCAGCATACAGTTAGACACCCATGCGATGGGTGAGAAAATGGCTGATGGCTCGGGCCCAAAGTGTTATAGTAAGTGGAGTTACATCAAGGCTGGATGTGGCTCTGGAAAGCTTGGTCTAGTGGCTGGCAACTCTGCGCATGGCAGAGGGATTGAAACTAGATTATCTTTGAAGTCCTGTTCAACCCAGTCCATTCTGTAATCTTACAATTCTGTGATCAGGCTGGCGGCTGGTCATTAGTAGGGTTCCCCAAGGATCCATTTTAGGATCTGTTCTTGTTAATGTTTTCATAAATAACATGGATGTAGGAGTAGAAGGTATTTTTGAGCAAGTTTCCCAGTGAAACTAAATTGGGAAAAGCTGTTGACTCTG
This sequence comes from Tragopan temminckii, assembly GCA_028571105.1. Classification (NCBI taxonomy): domain Eukaryota; kingdom Metazoa; phylum Chordata; class Aves; order Galliformes; family Phasianidae; genus Tragopan; species Tragopan temminckii. The sequence continues at coordinate 45,064,117 of JAOWBP010002978.1, forward strand.
AGACTGGGGAGGCCTTGTGGAGAGATCTGGACAAATCAGAGAGCTAGGCAATCACCAACCTCATAAGTTTAACAAGAGCAAGTGCTGGGTTCTGCACCTGGGAAGGGGCAACCTTGGCTGTACATACAGACTGAGTGATAAGACACTGGACATTTGCCTCACTAAAATAGGACAAGTTGAGTAAAAGCCAACAGTGTACCCAGGCAGCCAGGAAGGCTGACTGTCTTCTGGAGCAAATCAAGCACATCGTTACTAGCCAATCAAGGGAAGTGATTGTCCTGCTTACACTGCATTGATAAGGCCTCACCTTGAGTACTACGCAGTTTTGGGCACCACAGTACAAAAATGGCGTAGAGCTATTAGAGAATGTCCAGAGGAGAACTACAAAGATGATGAAGGGACTAGAGGGAACAATGTAGGAAGAGCAGCTGAAGTCCCATGGTTTGTTCAGCTTAGATAAGAGAAGACTAAAGGGAGACCTCATGGCAGCCTACAGCCTCCTCATGAGGGCTGGTAGAGGGGCAGGTGCTGATCTCTTTCTGGTGACCAACAGTAGAACCTGAGGAAACAGCACTGAGCTGTGACAGGAGAGGTTCAGGTTGGGTATCAGGAAAAAGTTCTTCACCAGGTCAGGCACTGGAACAGGTTCTACAAGGGAGTGGTCATGGTACTGAGCTTGCTGAGGTTCAAGGTGCATCTGGACAATGCTCTCAGACATATGGTCTGATTTTTGGGTGGTTCTCTGTGGAGTCAGGAGTTGGATTTGATAGGTCCTTTCCAACTCAGGATATTCTATGATTTCTTTGGAAGATAGAAAACATTAACAGAAGATTTAATACATTCACTATATTTTACCAAATCTTAAAAGGTGGTATTAACAAAACTATACAGAGTAATCAAGTTGACAGCAATCTTGTTAAATCTCATTACAGGATACTCTAATTGACTAGTAATCAAACTGAAGCACCTTACCTTTAGTATCAGTCCCAGACTGTCCAACATGCATGTGTGTCACAGAGAGGCTGGTCATTGATAACACTTGGGCAGTCAATATCTCTGCATAGCTTGCTCTTTCAGTTTGGCAGCAATCTGCCATAGAGCTCTTCGCAGCCCCATTTGTGCTCATGCCTTATCATTTTGAATGCGATAACACACAGTGAGCCCAGACTACATCTTTCTTCCTTGCCCTTAGAGAATCTATGAGCTGATCTGAAGGCAGGAAAAATGCATCTCAGGAAGAGGCTGGCAAAGATCCATGGAAGATGAGATAGCTGTGTAAATGTATGGCTGCTACCTGCAAGAAAGCAAGCAGCGCTCAGCCTGTGAGGTGTAACAAATACAGCTGTTAACATTCATATGCCTCTTGTGGTTATCTGTGTGGTATCTGTGTTTTGGATGAAATTTCTATTTCAGTGGCTTTTAACTTTAGGAAAGATTGTTCCGACAGTAATATTTTTTTAAAAATGTAATCTGCATGCCCAATTATTTTTTAAGAAAAGCATCTAGATAATTTTCATTCTCTAGAGCAAAATGAAAATACTGTTTGCAGTAGTGCCAAGATTAAGCACTCAGTTTCTGTGCACCAGACAATAATATCTGTCTGTGCCACAAACTTATCTTTAATTTCTGCCCTTCTCCCTCCTTGCCTAATAAAAGGTAAGCTGGAGTTGCACACCACAGGATTCACCTTCCTGTGGATGTGACTCCTAATGCTTTCAGTGGAGCATTTGCCTAATAAATGCACCAATTGTGTTGAGATCCATGCTGGTTTTTGGTATATCTTGGTATATGAGTTGTCAAATGATAACAGTTAGAAAACGTGAGCTGTCTTAATGTGTTGTGACCTAGCATATGTGCTCTCAATGAGCTGAAGGGGTTGGAGATATAATTGGGCATATGATGAGTTTACGTAGCAGCCTTACCCCATCATCTTGACAGATTTTTCTGGCTTTTCAGACATTTAACGGTGAAGCTTTCTCTTTTAGAGGAATAACCCTTCTTCATACAGTGCGGAGAGTGGAGGATTTCAGATGCTGCAAGTCAGAAGGACATCTGGATTTACTGCATTGTAGTTTTAATTGGGAGGTTGTAAATCACTGGGGGACACCACAAAGTTTTATTTATGATAAAGGAACTCCTGAAGTCCTTTATTCAAAGATCTGTGTTATTTTTACAGTATTAAAATTGAGTTAGTCAACTGCAATGAGATGAGCAGACTGTAATATACGACCTAATATAAGGACTTCATTCCTTGACAAGTTCTACAAATAACACTGGCTATGATAATGCAGTGTTTAGAAGTACTGTGTTTCAGATGTGTTTGTTGCGTTGCCCAGGTTTTTAGTTTTCCCATCATTATTACCACATAACATTTGGCAACCAAACTGCTCATTTAAATGCTTATTCCATATATTGTAGAGGTTCAGTTTTCTTTTTAACAAATATTTTCTTTTAAAATACCAAATAAAAACAACCACTGATGCTTTTAAAATAGATTTAAAGAAAGAGTAGTCTGTTCTGGAGGTGCTTCAAGATACAGATTGGAGATCTTTTATTCTTTTTCTCTGAACTGGAAGAAGGAAAGTTAGTTTGCAGTTACTGTCTTGCCTGACCTAGCTGCCATTTTTCTCCTAACATGGAAATCTGTTACCCAGAAATAAGTATTTACACAAGGATTAAAGGAAATGAAAGAAAAATTCAACAAAGATGAAAATTGCATTGTAAAGTTGAGAATGACCTAGTGATTGGAATGTTACTTAATTCCTTAGGAGATCTGAGTCAATACCACAAGACAAATGGCAGATTCACTTTCCTAAGAATCAGGTATTCATTATCAAGTTCATTTAAGGTGGTGCAATCAGTCTTACACTTGTTTTCCTGACTACTCGCATGCGTATGTCGTGTGACAAAAAACACTGTATTCAGATTCTGTTAGTGAATGTTGATTATTAGTCAGTGTCTCATTTATTACTGAGACAATGAAAGTAACAAGTCATGTAATAGATGCACATACATGGCTCAATTATTTTGTAAATATTTGTGAGAATTAGTGTTTGCACTCCCAAGTGAGAGAAAAAAAGTAACAGTTATTTGGATCTAAAACTCAGGTTCATAAATATGCTTGGTATATAAAATTTCAATGTCAAACAAAGTTTGGATGGTTACCTCATCTATCCAATGTATATAACTCAGTGCCAATTTGGCTGTGCTGAGGTGTGTATGAAATATTGCAAAACTCATCGGAGTTGGAATTGTGACCTCAGATTTACTAAGCCCACTTGGGCAGGTGGCCAACACAAAGACTTATCTGAACATGAACTGACTTTTTCTGTTGTGCTTGTATTTTACATGTTGAATTCTCTTCTGGATGAAAAACAAGGCAGTATGTTTTTGTTACTGGAAACAGGCATAATTCCTGGTATGACTCTATCAAAGCATTTTTAACACAGGCTATTCTTTCACATGCAGTGTTCCCCCAACTAAGGAGCAACTCTTTCTTGTTATCTGTAAGTATTGTTTCACGTGTGTTTTCAGTTTTGCTGTACATATTTATGGCAGATTCAAGGTGTTCTGGTGAAAGATGGATACTTATCTTGCTGTAAAAACAGTGATTCAGAGCTGTTTCAGGGGCTACAAATGAGATGAGTATTTGCCTCTGATCAGCGTGCGTGACATCTGCTGACATTTGTACATGTCAGATACAAGGACTAGAGGTAAATGTATCAAAAAGCCAAATGATTCTGATAGGCTTATGCAGACAGTTTATTTTTTTAATGGGGCAAATGAACTGAATAACAAAAGGTTTAGTTCATATTATGCTAAGTATAACATTTTTCCCTCCTCGTTTCAAGTAAATTTTCACTCAACCTAAAATAAAACATCACACCATTTTCAGCAACTGGTTGGAAAACAAAGGAAGGACATTACTATTTTCACAAAATTACAAGTGGTCATTTCTGCTTTTTTTTCTTTTCTTGGAGTTTGTTGCTTTGTGTTCTCATCTAAGATATGCAAAACCTGGGTTTACTCTCTGTATTCTTTGAGGGTTTATTTAAATATACGTTACACGGTTGACTTCAATCACAAAGCTGAAAACTAGTATGAAGTTGGGGAATCATCACAATAACCTCTGTTTCAGTTTTATGTAAAGAAACTCAATAGAGCAGAAAGCAAGGCTGAAGCACCCTTTGAGATGGTATTAAGACTTTGTTTGAGTCTCTAGTTTTTCCTTTTTGTTGACATTTAGGTTATTTCATCAATAGTGAAACAGCTTCATCTGCTGTGGCTGAGAAGGAACTGGATGTTAACTGTACTACAGTATGAAGTTAAATTTGATGGCTGCAAATTCGTAAGAGCAGAGGAGGGAACTGGACTGAAACCCAATAACCTGAGCTGTTGGGCAGACCAGAGATGTCTACCACCAGCAGTTCTGCAAGCCAGTGTTCCCTTTTCCATTCCAGTAGGGTGCTGTTGAAATGACATGGCTCACATTCACGTTGTGCAGGCAGATGTATTTTTTCAGAGAAGTTACTGTCTGATTTGGTGCCAATCATACCAGGTTCCTTGCTTTTCTAAACAGACCTATCTGTCACAGTAGTAACATGTCAGTGTTTTGGTTTTTTTGTTGTTTTTTTTTTTTCAACAGAAAGAATGCTAATCACTACTAAGATCTCCTACAGTGATGGTTTTTAATAATAAAACAGGTTGAGCTAGCAGGCAAGAGAATTTTAGAGGTCATACGAAATACACTAAAACTGTCTGTTATTTGTAAAGGTGTTAATGCAGAGGTCTTCCTCAATGTGGTGTGTGAATTTTTAAGATAGGTGCTGTCTAATCACAGTTTGACCTCCTGTACAGGTCAGATATGAACCCTGCAGTGCTTGCTCTAGTTCTTTATAATGCTGAGCTATATGTTGTGAGTGAGGTTGGCTCATTTTCTAAACGTTGACTGTTATTGTCATAATTGTTCAACTTAAAAGCTGTGGTGTTTAGGAGGCTAAGGGAGAAATTTTACCAGCCTTATTTTGCTGGTGGAGTTGTCCTACAGTAGTTATTCATAGAATCATAGGGCAGCCTGGGTTGTAAAGGACCACAACAATCATTGTGTTCCAACC
>JAOWBP010002978.1:45078016-45088230 GCA_028571105.1 Tragopan temminckii
CCTTGACCTGTCTCTTCTGACCAGTGTACTTATAGAATCCCTTCTTTTTCACATACCTTGCCATGTTCAGTTTCATCTGAACCAGTGTAATATTAACCATTCCTACCTAGGTTGTAGTAACTTGCAGTGCTGGCCAAGGGCCATGACATGAAGTATGTCTTGTAAGATATTATCTAACATCAAGAAGCAACAGCCTTTGAATGTATGTATACATTCATTCATTTATTAAAAACCACTATTTTCCTAATACCAGCCAAACATTTGATTGGTGTGATTGGTATCTAGGAGCTTGAAGGTGACTTCCCAAGGGGGAAGCCTATCACTGACTTAACAGATTTTGTCATGAGAAAATTAGGAGATTTCCTTAGCTGGGGTCTGTCAGCAGTAAGTAGTTTTTCAGAGTAGCTTAATTACAAACTACAATGAATTACAGTTAAAATGTAAGGAAGGATCTGTTGTAGCTTGAAAATGTTAGCCAGATTTGAAAATAGAGCTGATTCTTAGGGGTGATGTTGGGAGTTAGAATCCACTGTTTGTTGGCACGTGATGCTGAGATGAAAAGTGATGGCATAATTAAATGAAAAGTGATAAGTGTGTGATGGCATAATTAAACACATACATCAGAGGTGGATGACTATTAAGTGATCAGAAGAGATTTTGAACTAAACCTAGGAAAACAGAACCATTCTTCACTATCTGATTATAGCGCCTATGACTAAATGACCTTTTCAAAAGAAGACATGTAAATGTCTTGAAAATACTTTGTGGTTTCAGTGATGACAAATATAAAAATGTTTAGAGGACTAAAAGCATTTCCACGACTTGCATGACCAAATAATATTTTTCTGAGGGAGAGCATTGTTGGGGTTGCTTGGGTTTTTGTCATTCTTTCATTGCAATTCTCATTTGAATATGTGCTGCTTCCTGACAAGGTTTCTGCTACTATCTTCAAAGGTCAGAGCTCTCATAATTCAGAGTGTAGAAATATTTCAGAGGATACTGAGGACGATCTTAGAACAAAGGTAATGGATTGGTGATTAAATGACAAGAGCAGAATATAAAATTAGCATGGTGTGCAACTGGATGCTATGTTCAGTTCACCATAGATGAAGTAAGGATAATAGTTCATATTTCCCTTTTCTGTCTTTTTCAGTTAAGCATTTCTGAGCAGATGTTTTTTCTGTGTGTTTCTGTAACTCCTACATTGGGGTCCTAATCCTAGCTACTACTTCTGGACGTTGCTACTGTATTCTGCTTTAGAATTTAGGAGCCCAAGATCAACACTATCTGATTAAATCTGAAGGGAAATGTTTCCATTTTTCTCCAGCCATTTTTAATTCCTAAGCTTGGTCTTAAAATATAGCTACTGGTGGAGAAAATGCAGAAGTTGCTTAACCAATAAGTTTGGATACTTTTTGCCAGAAGGACTCTTTGATGTCTGTATGCTTAACGTTTTAGAATTTCATTGCTTATAGCTATTCATAATAAATTAATGAGTAATTTAAAATGTTATGAGGAAAAAATAGGGAGTTTTAGCCTTTGGAAAAAATCAGTGCTCGTTTTACCTTCTGCTAGAATGGAATGCATGTAAGTTTGAAAGATCTGATTCCCGACTTCATTGCATCACTGCCAAGCTAATACCGTTGCTTTGATTCTATAAATGGCTGTAAAACTGGCATGGCATAGTGAATAAACTGTCCACTAAATTTCAATGTATGCTGGTGCCTCATAGCCACATGTGTTATTTGAACTGTGTGCTTTCCACATTGTTTGAAATTTCAGAGCTGGCTATTCTGCTGTTTAACAGTAACTTATGAAAATACACTTGCATATGTTTTCTCAAATGTTATTTTGCCATGTAATCTTTTTTAAAAAATGCTTTGCCAAGCAGGTCTCAAAGATGTTCGTTAATGTATTAGAATTTACAGTAAGCATATTGCGCTTAAATTTTGATGCTTTGTTGAAAAGATCATCGTACATTTACTACAGAAGACAGAATCCTGTGAACAGGTTGTGCGATCTGTGTAATGCTTTGATTAAAACTTCCAGTTAGAAAATGTATTTCAAACCTTTTATAAAATAGAAAAAAACAATGAGATGAGTCTTCATCATATGTGAAATTCCACTAAGTTTTGCTTTAAAGTTAAACTCTTAAAGTTGATTTAATGTCTGAAGTAGACAAGCTGCTGTGTGGTTCTCCACTGCACTGGTCTCATCACTCACACGTTAGTCTCTTTTGTCTTTTTTTATTCTTTAGGCCTTCCTGAATGCTTCAAAAGCATGGGGCAAGAAATTCTTATGAAAAAAGCAGTACAATTTGTCAGAAATAAGACTTGATTAAATTATATTTTTGGGGGGGCCTTTAGGAATGACCTTTTCCAGATGCTCTGAGAACTGAAAGTTACAAATCTACCATAAAGGCAGGATTGATTTTTTTTTTTTTTTTTTTTTATTTTTCATGAAAACCAAATACTGTCATAAATAACCAAGATCTAATCACAGCTTTTAACTCTGGTATTTAGTCCCTCAACCTCAAACTCCCCAAACACTACAAAATAAATAGCATTAGTTTTTTTTGCTAAATATTTACTGTCTTGTTCACTACTAAAATCTTTTTCATTGTGAAATCTGCATAAGACTTTTCACATGAAAAACATTATGTTGGCTGGAAAAGCTGCTAGATGTAGTGAAATGTATCAGTCAATCAAGGTAAAATACTCAGAAGTGTTCTGCAATGGAAAAACTCACTTGAATTTCACGTAATGTACAGTGCTTTATCATTTAAGTCGCTATAAATATAATACTAAGTTATTATTTTCCTTAAAAAGAATGAAATGCAGAGCAAATGTTCCAACATCCAAAAATCATAGAATGCCCCAATATCTCCCAGTTCCCATAAGTAACACACTAACAGATAATGTTGGTTGTATTCTCAAATACAAGCTAGATTACAAGCTGTAATAATTAGAAAAATTGGCACGGATGGGATGGTGCTACAATCAGCAATATTGGTGCAGATGAGATGGTATTACAAAAGGAAAGGTGCTCACCCATCTCTGAAGATCTGGGCTTGCAGGAAGGACTCCATAAGGGAGGAGTCTCCAACCTGAGATCCTTCCCCAGTAGCAGTCAGCCCTTCAATGAGAACTAAGAGAGGTGCCCCTTCTGGTTGCACAGCTGAGTTGTCTTTACCTGTGCTCCCAGGACTGACCCAGTCCTTTCCCCAGGTGGTCAATCAGTGGTTCAGGCTGTGACTCAACAGTTTCAATACACATGCACATGTATAATTGTGATGTCTTCTATAGTTTTATTTATATAGCTTAGTATATGCTTTAATTTGTAGAAATGACACAGTTAAGTCTTCAGTTTTGGTAAGGTCATTTCCACCTCTGCTAGTTGCATAGGATTGGTGCCTGCATGTTTCTAAGTGGTTTCTTATCACAGTGAGTACTAATAAAGGACGGTGATGGAGACAGGTAAAGTCCCAGGTTGTATTTTGCTACCTGAATTATAGTCAAGAACAAATTTGCTGGATGGAATGAACAGTCTTTGAAATACAGGTTATCATCTTGAATATGTGACTTAAGAATGTTGTAACTTAGGGAAACCAATGCTCAGACAGGTAAATGTGAGCCTTCATATAACAGACCTCATGCCTTCTGTGACAGAGAATTCCCATAAAATTATCTTTAAAAATATCTCCTTCCCCATTCAAACAAAGGTAACCAAAAAGGGGAAATTAGTGCAGCAACATGTAGGTGAAGACTAGAGAGTGTGGAAAGATTACTCTCTTTCTTGACACTGGTCCTGTTTTGAGGGATATTCCTCTGCTAATTGCATACTTGATGATGATTATTCATGGTTTTTGTATGATCTTAAGAGAAAATGTAACATTCCAGGCAGCTTGTTAAACAAATGCTTTATCAATGTTTATTCATTTATTTTGAAATAACATAAAAAAAAAACCCAAAAACTTTATCATGAGAATTACCTGGAGAGAAATAATTCCACTTTGTTTGCTCATTAGCAGTTACTTGCCTAACATTTTTCTTGATTTAGGTTATGATTCATAGTCCACTCATGGTTCATTGGATTCACTTCTTTGGTATTTCACTTCAAAACTGTGAAGCCAACTATTAGTTCACGAGAGGACTTTGGATTTTCGTGCATTAAGCATAAAACTCAAATATGGCTGATAGGAAACATACTGCTTCGCTGTGTTCATTTTGAGATGATTATTTTTGATGGATGACTGTGCTCATATGTAACAATATGGAAATAGAGATTAAACAGCATGGGGAAAAATTACTGGGGGATTGGGGTGGGGGTGAGGTAAACCAACAGTCAGCTGACAATGACAGGCTTATAATGAAGTTTTTCTACTTACAAGAACAGCAGTGATTTCTCAGTTGCTCCCTTTTTGTGTGGCTGAAGAAAACACAACTGTGATTTTTTTTATTTTTTATTTTTTTTTGATTAGCAGTCTTCAAGTTAAATCCGATCACTGGAATTCTGCTAGGGAATTACTTTGGCATCTAAATTAGTGCGTGTAAATTATGCATGCACGAGCACAAGAAATAATTTTGTGTTCATAACAGCCAATTGTACATTCAGATGAATGTTTGCATGCATAGTCATCCATTTGGAATCAGGCCCAAACTAAATTAGAATTAACAGCATGAGCTAGTTCCAGAATTTAGCTCTCGGTCTATTTATAATAATGTAATACACATTAAAAATACCCCCCTCTGCAGAGTGCATTCTGCAAAGGCTGTTATAGCCAAAAACCCCACATAGCTGCAACAGTCGCACCCATCAGGTAAACATGTACACTGGAGATTAGAGGCTGGTACAGCAAGTAGAGCTGACATCAGCATAAATTTGGTGCATGTATAATGTGAGGAAACAGGCTGGACTGCATAGCAGGGAATAGATACAGATGCCCCAAGCACCTCTTCATCTCAACCTCCTCCACTCCATGCTGTATGAGTAAGGGCTGTGCAAATGAGGAGATGAACTAGTTCTAGGAGACAGCCGCTTCTGTTCAAAGCCCCCAGGATGACTGCTTACGCTTTAAGAGTCATAATAGCTGCCAGCCACTTTGGGCCCCAGGGTGAGGTCCTGATGTGCTGCGCTGCATTCCACAAGCATGCCTGATGTCTTGTGTCAAGTCAAATGGCCAGGCTTGAAGAGAAGTGCTGGAGGAATTGGGCAAAACACTGCCTTCTGGTTTTTAAAACCTCATGGGCTTTGCTTTCCTTTCAATACTTAGCATCTTCAGCTGCCCGGGATCCCAGTCTGTTTGGTGAACAAGGATTAGGACTGAGTTGTTCATCTCCTGCAGTGTGTATCCACAGGGCACAGGCACAGTCCGTCAGTCCTGTCTGTCCCCACCACTCATGGTGATGCAAGGACATGTTCTCCAGGGACAAAACTTGCCTTGGTTCTAGCAGATTTGGTATTTGGACTCAGACCAGTTGCGCAGGCAGAGACCAAACTATATTTTCCATGTTTGGAGGACAATTCCAACTATGCTTTTAAATCACACCACAGCTTTCAGTCCTTTTTAATGTCAGAATTGGAAAGAGCACTCAACTGTCTTAAAAAGATGATTTGATGCAGTAAAAAGTGTACCAAAAGAACAGAAGCATACATCAAAACAAGGAAGTGATCTTGCATAATGAGTTTTATTAAGAACAAGGGGTTAACTCCTGCCTGTGTCAATAAAAAGAAATTCAAATTTTGAATCTGATCTTTATTTTTTATCGTGAAGTAGTTAATGTTCTATAGGATCAAATGATTCTGCATGAAATGTTGGCATCAGATGGAATACTGATCCTGTTACCTTAGCTTCTAATGTAGCCCAAAACTGAGTATACAGAAAGGTTTTTTAAATCAGATTTTTAAATGCTTTTATTAATTTGCAAAACCGAACTATGTGTTTATAAGAAGCTTTTACAGGGTTCTTGATAGCTCTGCAGATATAGAAGTGATCTTCAGCAGTTTGAGTGAGAGGACAAATGGAAATCAATCAGTTCCTCCTCATAAAAATAAAAATAAATTCATTACGTACTTGCATATTGTTCTTTAGATTCCCAGGGTTACAGAAGATGATGAATCGTAGTCAATTATGTAACTTGTTTTGAAAATATTATTTATCCTCAAATAGTTTTGTGACTTTGCCCCTTGTTCTTAGTCCGGGATGGGAAATAGGGATACAGAAAGCAGAGACAGAAACGTTCTCTCACATATGTTTCTCTAATATTGGTCTACTTGTCTAAGAGGGTTTGTCACTTGATTTCAATTTTTGAAAGAAAAAGCAAATCAATGGCTGTTACGGTTATGGCATTAAGACTTGGCTTTGAATTTTTCTTTTTTAAAATTTAATCTACTGTCTCTTTTTATAGGGCAAAACTAGTGAGGAAGCAAGGTGTAATTAACGGGGCCAGTATTTCACCCCATAAGAAGTTAGTAGCAAATTATTATCAACTGTAGCACTAGAGAAATTTCACACTATTACTTCCTAGGCCTTACTAAAAATAAGAGGACATAATCTATTGAAAGTAACTTTCTCATTTAATTTGTGTATTTAAGACCTTATTAAATACCTCGAGAAAGTGAAACATTCGCGATCTGACCCTGTTTGGATGGGAATTATCAAAGTGACCCTTTTTTAAAAATTGTACTTCATCTTGCTCTTTCCATTAGAAAATATTGCAAGGTAAAGAGTGCGAGGTTCATGGTCTAGGTAGGACTTGCTGGATTGTTCCCTTTTTTCCTAATGGCCAGGTTTCCATGAAAATAAGCTCTTTTTTTCTTCTAGTGAATGTTTCCTCTGCTTCAATTCTGTCTGCTGGTGTCTTCTCCTATCTTCCTGTCATTATCCTATTTATCACTTTTATTGGGTATGAAAATCTCTTTCACCTGTAGTAAACTTGAAATGCTGTGGAAGTGAAGTGCTGCATAAATTAGTGATTGTGTTCAGTAATCACTGTGGCGTTGTGCTTTATTAATGTAGGAAATATCAGCTTGTTGAGATGCTGAGCTTCCTCATAACTGCAGAGCTGGCACCAGTTACCTACTGGTCTCTACCCAAGCTTGCTGAGGTCTCTACTCAAGACGTTTACTCAGAGCAAGTTGAAGCCAACCACTGACCAAAAGTAATGCTTCTCATTTACGACATTCTGTTTTTCCAAGGAGAAAAGAAGTTTTTCAGTCTTTTCCTTTTTGTATTTTCCATTAACAGCTTGGAACTTGGTCTGTGAATATTGCCTTGAAGAAGTGAATGGTACGATTCTTAGTATGATCCTGTGAGATGCTACTGTGTTAACTTTCTCCAGTGTGTTTATAAGGAAGCAAATAAAAGTCTAGCATATCATACCCTGGCCTAGAGCTTTTAGAATCCTTTTATATAGTGTATCCCACCCTCAAACATCACATCTTTACCATAAATTCCATGTTTTGTAGTGAACTATCCAAAAAAAAAAACATTTAATACAGTAACAAATTAATTTCTTTGGCATAGGAAGCGCCAGTTTGCTATTATGGCTTGTTAGATCTGTAGTGAAATGGAAGCACATAAATTCCACTGAAATAATAGGAGTGTTGAGCCTTCATCAGTGATTAGGAGAATGCAGCATTAAGATTTACAGTGGTTTAGAAATGAGCCAAAGGGTGTAGCATTTATCGGTTAGAGCAGAAGCTTGCTATTGCTGGGCTTGCTTTCTTTTTTCCTCTTTTTTGACAATTAAATGTAAGCTGTAGTTTGCAGATAGTAGTCACTACGCTGAGCAATTGGGAGAAGATATTGCTGGTGCTGGTAATAGATAGTTGGATGTTTCTCTGTCAAAATTAATCAGATAAGTTGAGGAGATTGCCAGCTCCAGAGATGTACAATGGCTATTTGTTACGCATGAAGCATGTGCTTTGCAGGCATAGGCTTTAGTGGCTTTTTGCAGTCAGCGAGGAATAATGGCATTTAGGCAGTACTAAATAAAGTTTTCTGTCTGGAACCTTTTTCTGTTATAAGTCTAATAGATTTAAAGTCCTACTCATACAAAATAACGTAGTAGTTTGCTGCATAGCTGTCATGCTGGTTTTTTTCCAAATCTTTCTTCCCTCATCTTCACTGTCTACTCTAGCAAAAGAATGCTTCTAGATAGACCCTAACATTGAGTTTGCAAATACAGGGTTTTAAAGGCATCAGGATAAGATATGCAAATACTTATTCTTTGCACATGTTTGTTTCTTTGGGAGATGAGCTAGTTTCCTTGTGTATGATATTTACAGCATGTTCAATGGTAAACTCCATATAGAAAGTTTTCTACCTGCTGACATTAGTATTCGACCGATCCTCTAGGATGGCAGTTCAGAACCAACTTCATATCACAAGTGGCTGACAGACTGCATTAAACTGTTTTTCTACTTACTCAGTGGACTGCCAAGTATCCAGATCACTGGGAAAATCATGATTGTCAGAGGGAGACTGAAGACTTGAGGCCAGGCCCTTTAACCAGTTGTTAATTATAGGATATTGGAGCCGGTGGAGTGACAAGAAATTATCTGTCTAAAGATGTGGTGTTGTGCACATTTCAGCCTCATCAAGCATAATGTTTTCTGTTAGGGCCAGCACTGAGGCCTGGTGGCAATGCTCTGGGAAGAGGTAGGCTGCTGCTGCTCTTGCAACGGCCCCATAACAGGCAGGAGTATTTGTGTTAGACCATGACCCCTGCCATCAGCATGAAATTTCCCTAATAAAAGAAAGAAAATGTCATTGCTAACAAAAATATTAGGTACAAGTGACCCTATTTCACCATGCATGAGAAGAGGATAACTAAGGTTGAGGATAAAGAAACCCATCAACCCTAACTTAGACTTATCCTATTGTTGCAATAATGCTAACTTGCTTTAGTTTTCATTGTCGATAGCCACAGTGTCATATATGTAGCAAAGAAGTTTGGTGAGTAGCCTGGCACAATCTGGAGGAGGCAGAATAAATTGCCAAGGGAACCCATTTTCTAGAAGCTCACTAAAGCAAGATAGATTTTGTGCTCTTTCAGAACTGGATCCCTCTGGGGAAGGGAAATGAGGCTGGAACTAGACTGGTTGCAATGGGTTCAGTAGGAGAGGAGGCTTTCTGGAGCTCATTCGTGGTCCAGTGTTTCATTCACCGGAACTTTGTTTGTTGCAATGGCCTTTGTTAGACTAGATTTCGCTTTGTATCTATTCACAACATTACTGGAAGGATCCTCTAGCTACAGAGCGCATTTTGTCAGCGGTATATTCTCTCACTCTGTCTCCCTCCTGTTTTTGCTTTGCTGGCTCCCATTTCTGCAGAGTATACCACACAGCAAATGTACACCATCGGAGGAATTCCTGACCAGTAGACACTATTCCTGCCATCTTCCCCTCCACAACAGGAGCTCAGCATCACTGCTGATCAGACTTCACTGTCAGCATACCCGTGATGTGTGCCCCATCTTTAGTAAATCTTCACTGCCTCCTCCTTGCAGTCCTACCTGCTTGGCAAATAAATGGAACACTGCATCATCCATGTTTTGTTGCTTTCTTTTTAAAACTCCTTCTTATCACAATATCTGTACAAAATTGGACAAACAGTTGGGCTCAATTAGTCCTGAGACCATGATTTACTACTGCAGTACATACTGTTTCCTCTTCAGTTTTTCTTCCTCTCAAGCACTTGGTGGGTGGCTGTCTCCAAGATTTGTTGGGGGCAGAAATCATGTTCTTTGTTCCACACGTGTCTCCTTGCTACATGGATGGTGTTGGTTCAGAACCTGCTTCTGAACCACAACTTAATGTATGAGCATTTTGAGTAATGTCATCTATTTGTTACAGCTATCTGATGCTTTCCAAGACAGGGTTGCAAAATGAGAACAATGCTGTTGATTAACAGAGTAGCAGATGAAAGATCTCACCTGAATATGCCATGCGGTTGTTGTTACCTTATTAATTTTTGTGATATGGAACAATTGGAGGCTTTATTTTATGTTAATATGTACAGATCTTTTGTCTTTGCTTGAGAAAGCTAGAGTGCTTTCTGCAACGGATGTAACTAATTTTGAGACTGATTTCAGGCAACTGAAGTTTATCTCATAGAATCGCTCAGATTGGAAAAGACCTTAAAGATCATCAAGTTCAACCACAACCAAACCATACTACCCTAACTCTAACAACCCTCTGCTAAATCATGT
>JAOWBP010002978.1:45096195-45116413 GCA_028571105.1 Tragopan temminckii
TTGTACATATAAGTTTTCCCAGAAGTATGTGCTTTACATCTCAAGATGTGTTGTACAGTCATGGAAAGAACACTACTTTTGGTGACAAGTAATACTTAAATGTTCTAGCTTGTGAAAACTGTTCGCCACCGGACACTTGAAGTGCCAGTAATATGAATTTTGAAATTACTGCATTGTGTAAGTACATATCCAGAGGACTTAGGAGTTTTTTTTCATTACTCCAGAGAGAAAAAAGAAAGAAGAGAAAAAAGAAAGAAAAGAAAAAAGAATTTCAGTTTGGCCACCGTCCAAAATTTAAATAAAATATCCCTCTGACAGAGAAGATTTTGTTTGTTGTAGGATGGCATGTTCTTTCCTAAGTAAAGTGTTGTTTGAAAAGGGCAAAGAGGTTTGGTGGAAGATAAACCCCCTTGCATTCCATCTTGTCCTCATATCAGAAGAGTTAGGGGTAGCTGTGCTTTGATTCTGAGTGATGTCCAGTGTGGCACTGTAAGTTCGGTCATGTTCAGTATACGAACTGCCACGATTATGGGTTCACCAACAGCACACTGCCTGATCCACCTAGCAGCATTCGGATGAGCTCTCATAATCACTCCTAAGAAATTTGGCCGGGCCCAACGAGAACTCCCATGGCAACAGTGTGGTTTGTTAAAGCAAGAGATTAGAGATTCTTTTGAATTGCTGGTGATAAATGCATGTGAGCTTAACCAAGAGCATGAATAATATGGCTGACTGCAACTACATTAAATCATGGAAAAACTCTACAGAGAATTCTGTTTCCCAGAGAAGCACTTTGTATAACTGGGTGTTCAAATCTTATCCAATTGGCATTCCAATGAGGGTGGGAGAGGCTCAGCCTGTTGAATGATTCCAGAAGTCAGCACTGTCTTGCAATTCTATCTTCCCTCCCATTTTTTCTCTCTTAAGCCATTTTTATACTATTTTCTTAGTTTCAGGGGGAGCTTTAGTGATTCTAGTCAAACATACCTTTGTTTTGGAAAGTTTACTCAGAGAACATAAGATATTTTTGACAGAAAGGTGGGAAACTGCTGGCTCTGGGCCAGCTTAGGGCAACAACTACAGGGTAGTTCATCAGCCCCAACAGTATCATCAAGTCCCCAGCCCTGCTGGATGATCATGGATTTAGCCATGGGGCTTTCACTCCACTCCACACACTGTTGTTTTTTTCTTAGTGTCAGGATAGCAAGCTCCCCTGGTGTTTCCTTACAGCTAAGGTCACAGGTCACATTGCTTAGGGAGCTAACGTGGATTATCCACCACATTCCACCATGGAGCTTTATCTTCTCTCAAGAGGTGGACACTGCAGTAAGTCATCTCCATGTTGCACAAAGATCCAATTGAAGGACACCCTTAATAGCAGAAAGGATTAAAAAATAGTTCTGTTAATAAAACAGATTGCATTATACCTTTGAAAATTGTAAGAGCAAAA
Organism: Tragopan temminckii; assembly: GCA_028571105.1. Classification (NCBI taxonomy): domain Eukaryota; kingdom Metazoa; phylum Chordata; class Aves; order Galliformes; family Phasianidae; genus Tragopan; species Tragopan temminckii. The sequence goes on from JAOWBP010002978.1 coordinate 45,097,646, forward strand.
TGTTTTTCTCGCTTGGGCACCAGAAGGATCTATGTTGCAGCGTTTTGAAGTTCATCTGCGGTGATGAACTTTCCTAAGTTGTGAAAAAATGCAGCGCTCTTACTGCTACTTACATATCGTAACAAATGTGGGCCCCTACATGCAGCGCAAAGGAAATCCTGGAGGTTTTATTAGATATCTCCTACCAAGAATCCTGCTGGAAGTAGGTAGCTGAAGATATTGCACTAAGTCACGGCAGGAAGAAAACAATTTGACTACTTCATCTGGTTGTGGTGCTTTCTCTCTCCTGTGCCCAGTCTGAGGACAGCTGTACTCAGCCTTGTCTGAGTGATGCAGCCCACAGGCACTTGTCACAAAGGTCTGGCTGTATGTTAGACACGTCACAGAACTTTTTATGGAAGTTTAACTGAATCTGCAGCTTTGTCCCAGTTTCTACCAATTTCCCCTATGTCTAGAGGGGAAAAAAATTCTCTAGAAACAAAAATGAGAGTCATTCCCCAGTTCCTTGTCCTCCCTCCTCTGTTCTTTTGCCCTGCATGGAAAACATGTTGAACCAAACTTGTAGCTGTTCTTTTTTCTTATTTCTTGTCATCATTGGAAAGAAAATTTTGTTTCCTCTATCTGAGCATGGACTAATTCAGGAAAACTAAAACAAATGCTCAGTGTGGTCTATAGCAACGAACAGCATGTACCTGCATGGATATACACTTGACCTTATGGATGAGCTCTTGATTGTGTTGCATATAGATAATTGAGCTAAATGCCGATATTTGTTAACAGTTTGAAGACTTGCCAGGTGCAGAACCATTCCAAACCTCTAGTGGGGTCCAAGCACTATCACAGGTCTGTGTTCAAGCACTTGATTTAGTTCTTTATGTTAGCTTCCCAATGTACGCAGTCAGCAGAGCTCCTCTTGGTATTTCAGAGCACTCTTTTCTCTCCCCTAACCATGTAAGTGGTACAGAGAAGTTAGTCGCCTAATGTAAGCACCCAAATCTCAACACAGGCTATGGAAGACTGAAGTGAAAAGCTAAAAATGCAACAGAAAAATTGCTGTGGCATAAGCCAAATAATGTCTTGGAAAGAAGCTCTCATGGGTGATAGCTGGCACTACCTCATGCAAGACATTGTTTTTAGAAAAGGTTTTCTTTAAATGATACAAAGAACAGCGTGTTAACTTTTTTGAACTTAATTCTTCAATAGGGAAGAAAGTTTACATTGATACATTTCTTAGAAAAATAAGCTTTGTACATACTTTACATTATATTCACTCTATTTGGTCCCTTTTTGTAGTGTTTTGTTTTTATTAAAATGCAAAGCAATGGTTTATTAGAATTAAAAAACAAAACAAAACATGAGGAGATCATGCTTTTAAGCAGATAAGTTAGCTGTGGTAAAAAGATATATTAGTGTTCCTAAGTGAAACACTGTTGGTGTAGAATTGCTCCTTGTGGTTCTCAACATGGAGAAACTCTTCAAAATGTTCTTCTGCAATGTAGTTCTTAAGCAAAAAAAAATTAAAAAGCCAACATCGGTTATATGAATCTTTATTATAAAAAAGCAGATGTTGGGGAAGCCATACCTGAAAGCTATTTTCATGCCATAAGCCTTCCCATATATCAAAATTAAGGCATTTTGCAAATGCTTTATTTTATGGTGTAAAAATATACATGCTTTTTGCTAACGATAACCAATAGGATGCACGTTTCAAATTCTGCATCTCTTCCATAACTTTGTCTGATGGGAATAAGAGCTAGCAGATCCACCAAAATCCAAAGATTTAGCAAAAGATTTAGCAAATTTAGCGACCTGCACATGTGAAGGAAAGCACTATGCTTTCTTCCAGGCCCTCAGCTGGGAAGTAGGGTATAGGCAGAGGCAGCAGCTGGACAAAACCACAGGTGGGATGAGGAGAGGTGGGTGGGGAGGGTTTGAGCCCTTGCTCTCCTGAAGTCTTTAATTAGAGTAGCATAAATACTGGCTAGGATGAGAAGTGAGTCTTAATGGAAAAAAATAAGAAATAGATTAATTTCTGGCACAATTCCCTCTTCCTGTTTATATCAAGCCCTATTTTCAGTATCAGTTTAATTGAAGGAAGGATTCTTTCTTATTTGCTTATTATCTGCCAGCCTTGCAAGGGGGAATGAGGGGCACCAGTAGACAGCAAGAAATGGATTAAAAAATAGCTCCATCAAGCATCACTAGCATTTGAGTGATTAGAAGGGGAGTACTTGCAGTGATATTTGGTGATAAGCTTGCCATTCTTTTCGTTATACTACTCAGCTGGAGGGCTGTGAAGATGCAGGGCTTTCTGACCTCATATATTGAGGAACAGAAAAGTGTCCTGAATGGCTTACTGGGTCAGGATCTCATGCAAAGTCTGAAACATCAGGGAATGTTTCTGTGCAGAACAACTGAAATGTCTGATGTGGACCCATGGCCATGTGTATGAGCTGCTGCCTGTATCACAGAACAGGGGCAAGCTATGAGCTGTGCCTCTGAAGTTGTGATGCTGCCTTAAAACCTCGTGTTGTATCAGCTGTTGTCTCCTGGAAGCTTGTGGGCCTTCTAAAAATCTGAAATAAAAGGCTTTATAATTGTGGGTTGTTTTCGTTTTTGTAAAAAGTAAATATGCTGTTGATTTACATTCAGAATTTCCAAAGTGGACACCTACATTGCATCCACAGTATTTTTCAGCTTTGCCTTGTGTGACATACTCTAGTGTTGTTTTTTTGATATGTGCAAGTATTTTGATTGTGAATTTATGTCTTTTCTCAAGATGTGGTCCGTCTCTTCAAAGCCAACAGAAAAACTGTCTGAAGATCTCCATTAGTTTGTGAGATTCTATGTGATAGAACTAATTAAAATCAATGAATGTTTAATTTGTTTGACTTTAAACAATTTACAGCACTAGTTGCATATTGAAAAGCATTATTCTACGATACACAGAGAAAGCTTTGTCAAATACATAATCTCTGACTCTTATGTAAGTATATTCTAGAATGAAATTGGGATTTTAAAAATGAAAAATGTAAACAAGTTTTTTTTTTTTTTACCTTGTAATTTAAATGGGTTAATTCTTCATGACACTAAGTTTTCATTTCTGTGTATTTCTTTACTTCTTGAAGAAAGATTGCATGCTTGATGCCCCCTTTATCATGGGATAAAAAAAAAAAAAATCACAACAGATATACTAGGAGGCTGGAATTTTATCACACATATGTGCTTCATTTTATTCGTAATTAAAGTTTATTGGACTCTATATGGAATGATGTAGCGCTATGTTAGATTTTAGGTTGAATCCTGCTCCTACAAAGTCACTTTGATTTGGCTTCTGTTGTATTTTCATAACTGCTTGTAAGCAGCCCCAGCACTTATTTCTGCAGACACGCACACATGAGTAAATTCCCTTGCATGAGTAATCAGTTAAACTGGTGAGGCTGACTACAATTTGTATAGCCTGGTTTCCCAGGCTGATAAGACTCCTATGATTGCACTTTCTGTCTGTCCGTCACTCCCATAACTAATTACTTCTGAAGCCGTTGGCTAATTTCAAGCAGAAGAGAGAGGAGTAGCTGTCTGTGAGATAATTGAGTTTCTTCAAAGTCTCGTTGGCTGGGGAGACACAATAGAACCATGTTGGGCAGGAGAAGGCAGACAGAGCCCTCCTGCCGCTGGTTCCAGCTGATGGGGTTATCTGGATCTTGCTTGAGGTGTTGGGGTTTTTTTTTTTGCAGAGAAATGGACAGGAAAATGATGGGATTTTGGTGGAGATTTGGTGGTGATGAGATTACAGTGCTGCAGGAAAATAATTTCATTAATTCTGCTGTTGGTTTGTTTTCGTTCCTGGGAATGCTCTCCCAATGAGATCCGACTGTCTTCAGTACAAATAATCAGCTTCTAGTTAGAGGTTAGAAAAACAAAGTAGTCATCTACTTATCACTAACATTGAGAGAATACCTACTTGAAACTTTAGTATGTGGTCTATTAGCTAATGTATTACAAGTGATAAACTTCCCAAATTAGTGTTTTTTCTGTTCACAGGTCTTCAACAAAAATGAATTTTTGCAGTCTTTGAGAACTGCTTACCTGTTCAAAAGCCAAATTTTAACCTCTCTGACATTCCAATTTTACAACTCCAGGTTAAATATCAACTTTTATGTTGAATAGCATCCTGTAGGACAAGAAATGCTATTAATTTTAATGGACCAGCCAGAGACCAAACAGCTCTCAATTGATTTGTGCAAAGAATTGGACACTAGACAATTTTCATGGTCCTGATCAGAATGGAACTGGGTCCTACAGCACGAAATTCAGTGAGATGTGATTGTTAGTGTGACTGCCAGTCTTTCTTTCAGAACTCAAGTTTATGACCTGCAGAGCTGAACAGTTTTCCACTTTGCCTAATTCCACAGGTTTTTATGAATGCTATTCAAAATCTAGCCTTTCATTGCATTGCACTGCAAGCTAATCCTCAGTGGATTTAGAACACTTCATTGACAGAGAGGTTGTTACTAGAAAAGTAAATTCAAAAACTTTTGTTTACTTACTTTTAAAAGTGCAGTCTTACAAACTGTAATTCTTCTAGGAACCAATGGCATAAAAAATGCTGTTAGCTCTAGCTAAGGATCCTCATTAAAGTGAAATGAAGATATGGCTTGAACCTTTTTCAGGAACATTCATGTGCTTTTGTCTCTGAGTAGAATATGACTTTTTTTGATCTCTATCACCAACGTTCTTATCTGAAAACTCTCCTGAGATCTTAAGAACACAGGACCACAAACCATTTGAATTAGAGTAAAAAGAAGAATCAAATTAGAACCTGCCACAATAAAGTGAACAGACATATGCCTGTACACAAGATATTGTGATGCAGCACATTAATATCTGATCACTGTATTAGAGGTGTACCAGCAGCAGAATAAGGGTGGCTGAAGTTCAGAACTCAACCTCATGGCAGCCCTTCCACTTCCTCATAGTGCATGCCCAGTTTCTCTTGGTGATGGCAGTGGCTGGCATGTAATTAGGGGCTGTCTTGTAGTGAGATAGAGGAAAGCAGGGTCCCTGAACACGGCTGCTGTTCCCTCATACAAGATAATTTTTGAGCCCTTTACGGCGACCTCACACTTTCTCTTTGTAATATTTGACTCTTGTTCTCAGGCTAGAGACTGTAATACTAGAATGACTTACTTCCTCTAGGGATCATTTGCGTTTCTTTAATTTCTCATGAATACAGTTACAATAACAATTTATTATGATTTATACGATCAAAACATAAGCAACTTTCAGTTGAGTTGAAGCACTAAGTAGGAATCTGGCTTGGAAATAAATATCTAGGCTGGTTCCACTTGTCCAGAAGCAGAGAAATCTCACCCTTTAAACTTTGCTTTGTGGTTTATCAGTAATATTAAAAGATTTTAATGGAATCAGGATTATTTTTAAGAACAAAATACTGGATCTGAGGAATTACTAGACATACATGTATTTTCCTTTAGAGTTCTTCAGTGCAAAACTAGAAGTCCTGATTGGCTCAAAATGTCTCTTAGGATACAGTTTTGGTTTTTAAAAAACCTGTAATATCAAGTAAATTAAGCAGAACAGGCTCCCCAGGGCAGGGGCCATGGCCCCAAGCCTGCTGGAGTTCAAGAAGCTCTTGGACAACACTCTCAGACACAGGATTTGATTCTGTGATCTGTGTCCTAAAAGGCAGTTTTTTGCTCTGTGTGCTTAGTGCATTTTTCAACAGAGAGGTGGTGGCACGCTTGGTAACATTTAAAGTGCTTTAGTTAAAACATGAAGTTCTGATAATCCAATTGTGGTGCTGCCCTTCCAGTTGTGGAAATGTTTGCTGCAGTTGTTGAGAACTATCTGGATGTTACTTTGTTTTGCAGAGTCGCCTTGTTCCACACTGACATCAGAGGGAGTTTTGCCTTTAATTTCTTTGGAAGCAACATCAAGCACACTCAGTGATGGTATTTCTGCATCTGTCTGGAGATAGCATAACATGGGATCTCTGTGGCCAATTAATTTCCAAATGTCAGAGAATATTCCAGGCTTCATTGAAAGGTGGAAGACAGAGCTGAGGGCGTGCCCATCAAGCTGGTGTCTGGTTTCTTGTTGTCTGTGGATCAAAGAAGTGCTTGATGGAGGCATTAATACCCAGCAGCCTTCTCAGACCTACCTGCCTCTGCCCTGCCTCTCTGCCTTAGGGAATTAAGATGCTGACACTTCAAAATTCTTGCCTCTTAAAAAGAAATGAAAATGGGAGTTAGAAGCATAACAGAGTGTAGAGGCAATGAATGAACTGAGATTTAAAATGCTCTCTTTGCTGTGGTGCAGGGAGTGTGCAACCATGGTCAGCTGGAAGGAACTGTGAATGAAGAGAGTTGCTTGCCATCCTTCCTGTTTTTTGTATTCATCGTCCCCACATGGAAACCAGTGTCTGCCTTATGGCTGTGCAGCACCTAGTGCTTTATTCGCTGTCCCTTCCTGTCTAGGAGTGGGAAAAAGATGGTAGTATTACTGAGTGAGGAGAGATGCTTTGAGAATTACAAGAGAAGAAAGAGAAGAATACAGGAAAGACGCATAGTCATCTATGGACATGGCAGAGAGGAGCAGGGATCTTGCTGGCAGCCTAGAGTCAAGGGAAAGAAGAAGGAAGTTCTTTGGCCTTTTGCAGGGAATAGTGCTCAAGATGTATGTAGGGATTTTGCAGCTAATGGCAGTGATGGATACCTTGAGACATGTGAATGGATCCATCCCTTTGTGTTGTGCGGAGTGGGCAGGGAGAGAAGTGTCAGTGGTAGAAATAGTACATGGTAGGTGCAAGCTTCGCAAGATAAATCCTTCTTCAGTTATGTACCTACACAAACCTTTGGTATGCTGAGATTCATGCTTGTGTCTGAAGGGGGCCTAATCAATATTACAAACTTGCAATATCTGGGCTTAGTTGCTTTTTGTTACCTTTTTGTGTGTGTGTGAGTTTTACAAACAGTATGTTCTGCCTAGGGTTGATATAATGCATTTAACTTAATTCTTTTTTTTTTTTTTCTTCCCTCTGGTAGCAGTCAGTATGCAGTACAGAAATCACACAAGCTTTTTTTTTTTAGTAAACACTTGGGATATATATATATACTATAGCCCTGATGTTGGGGAATGCTGGGATTTTTAGAACTCACACACCGTATGCAGTCAAGGCTTTTTTCAGCAAAAAGTTTTTGGAAGAGTCTTTGGACTCTGTGGAGTTGGGAAATGTGGGCCCACTCCTAAGTAGAGAGATGATTGTGGCTGACAGTTCTGGGAAATGTGGTATGTTACTGGATATTCTTCCGCAGCTCATAGTTACCTTGTATCACTTCCTTCATATTCTCCTAAATTTTGCAATGCTTCCTCACAGCTTTTCCTGTAAACCTCAGCTACATTTACTGGTATTACATTTTTGAGGAGATCTGTACAAGCAGTGTTTGTGGTATGCTGAGTAATTTTTTTTATTAGTTCATTTTTTTCTTCCTCCAGAAGTACCATCTAGGTTGCAGTAATTTTATATTGTTGCCTAGAAAGCCAAAATATACTTAAATAATCAGATAGTAGAGTTTAGTATGTGCTTTTAATCTGCATCATTATTTCTATTTCACCTGCCTAAATGAACTTAGAAGACATATTCTCTGACACTCTCAGGAATGCTTTGCCCATTTATGTCTTTCTTTATAAAATTATAGAGTTCAAAATGTTTGTACATAGATCTCACTCCGTCCCACCTGACTTAACCTGGGATCCCACCAGTCACAGGCTCTCTGAACAGATGAAGAGGGGTGGAGCTGTATAACCCTAGAGAAGGCCTTGTCTGTTCTCAGTCTTTTCTGGGAGGAGCCCTGTCTCCTGCCTCTGCCTATGCAGAAAGTCTTGGGAACTTGCATCCCTAACTTGGTGACTTAGGTGTTCAGTTGGAATTGGGTGAATCTGGACCATTGTGAGTGCTGTTAGAGACAGTGGTGTTTTGCATGGAGGATGTAGAAGAAATGCAGCTACCAGTTTGAAAAGTCCCTCAGGTAAGTGGTCATTATTGTGTTTGAAATCTGAAGCAGGGTGGTTAGGGCTTCTTGGCACTCTCAATATGAATACCAGTTGCTCATTTCATAGAACAACAGCAATTTCAGCCTGCAGAGGAGAACCATCTCCCTGTTCCTGCCTCTTTCCTCTTTAACACCTTTGGAGTAAACGGTTCCTGGAAGACCAGTGAAATCCAGCTGGATCTGATGGGAAGAGTGATAGGATTTCAAAAAATCATCTCTCATGAGACACACAGACTGTTTCGGACAACTCTCTGCTGAGGTTGTGCTTCTTCACTTCAAGTAGTGGATCAAACTACTTGGTACTGAATGATGATCATGTGTTTTTTACTTGAAGCGATTAGTGTATACAACTATTGTCCTTGTGTTTGAAAAGATGACAAGTGGTGATGTTTAATTTAGTCTTTGGCATTGCAGTCACTAGGGCTGTGGCTGTGAAATTGGAGTGTTCCCCTACCAGGTGAGTGCTTCATCTCTCCCCTGGAGAGAGACAGTCCCTGTGCTGCATCTGTGTTATCCCTTAGCACTATAGTGGCACCTCCCTGCCTTCTGCTGGTATTTAAAATCAAGCCAAAATACAGATTTTCTGTTCTGTGTATCATAAAGCACCAGCAAAAGTTAGCACTGTGGACTTCAGAGTATTTGGTAATAGCATGTGAGCAGACTCTAATGTTCTTTTGTCTTGTAGTGTGAAAGGAGCAGTGATGCTGTGCAGTGTTATCACGGTTTAAAATGTTACCATATTGACCCTCTTATTATTTCCTTGCAGTTATCTCTTTGAGTTTTTATACTGAGGCCATACTGCAAGTCTAACTGTTGTTGCATATCTGAATATGTCTTTTACAAATGTTGGCAATAATTTCAGATCATTTTTCTCTAATGCATAAGTCTGATGGCTGCTTCTCATTCCTTGCTGTGCCAGTTTGCTAAGACAATACTGTTTTCATGCTAACAATTTGAGAGAAATTAATAAATTAATTTTCTTCTTTGCTGCATTCTGTTGCAGAAACTTCCCAGTGCTTTTTGTAGTGAACTATGACTGGGTTATCACTCTGTCTGTTTAAACTTGTGGAATGCTATTGTTAATTGCTCCCAGTGAGACAGAAGTAGTTTACAATGTAGAGGATTGGAGTGATCTCATCAAAAAACAGTGGAATGCTATTTTCACACAGGAGCTTGTTTGGTTATATACAGTGAAAATCTTAATTCTTAGAATCATTTAATTGGAAATGCAACGTGTGTGCCTTTCAGCATGCTTTCCTGAGTTCACTGGACAGCACTCCTTTCGTACTTCTTCCAGAAAGAGAAGAAAAAAAGGCGTTGTTAACTTTTTTCCTTTTCCTGAACTCCAGTTTTCTGCCTTTAGTTATATTGCCCTGTAGTTCCACATCCATCTGCTTGTGCCCAGGAGATTGATTAAGTGCTCTCAGGAAATGTGGACTGTTCTTAATTGTTGGGTGTAGTTACTGGATGCATTCTGTAGATGCTAAGAGTACCTCTGGCTCTGTGCTGCCAGATCTTGCTGCAGTGACTAATATGCCTGCATGGAGAATCAATCCAACATACCAGCATCTAACCTTGCCAGTCTGACCTCGGGGCCAGCTCTTTCATTTTGATTCAGATTTTCACAATGATTTGTACATCACTGAAGCAGAGTTAAATGGAAGAGGATACATTAACATAGCAGTAAAGCTAGACTGGAAACGCGCAAAGGTCAGGAAATGGAAAAATGAACTACCTATTAATGTCCATTTGACCCACTGCAGATGTATAATGGCTTTGATTTCCGATTAGTGTTTATTATAGGCATAAATANNNATACAGCATGCCATAGATGTGCAATATTAAGACAAATGTTCTTTGATGTTATTACAGCACGCATCTCTTTGAAACATTTGCAACCTCCTTTATTTCACTCCTCCCAAGAGCAGCAGTTTCATCTGTACACTCTATAATACCGTGCAGGAAAAAGGTTTTTATTAGACTTGTGGGAGCCTGTAACACTGTCATGCTATTAAATGATTCCTTTGGAGCTCTGAGAAATCATTCCTGTGCCTCTCAAGTAAAGGGTCTGATCCTGTAAAGTTCTCTGGGCTGTCCAAATCCTTTTGTTTTATAGTAGTCTCCAATCTCAGGGTTGATTGTACTGTGTCCTCGGTGATGGGAAATGACGGTGTTCTTCATAAGGAGGGATTCATTCTCAATTCTTTGCTTTCACACAGCCTTTTTACTCTTCCACTCAGCAGAGCTGAATTTTCCATCTTGCAGAAGTAAAAAACTTTCTGAGCAGAAAGCCCTTTTGGTAGGCTTAGCTTGAAGTTAAAGATCTGTGCCTCCTTATAGGCAGTTCTACTTTTCTGCTTGACTTTCTGGCCTGGTCTTGAGGTGTTGCTCTGTATGTTCACACCTGGGCCACTTTAAATCATTTTTAAAATTGACCACCCAATTGAATCTTTAAAAGAGACTGATACTACCTTATATTTCTGTTAATGCAATATCCACCTTGATACAAGTGATCTTAATTGACTTTAAGAGTTCTGCTGTCATAATTTCTTTCTTTCACCAGCTTGCTCTAATTTTTTGTCTTAACTCCTTTGACTGTCTTACAAAACACATAAACTTTTATTTATAATTTGCAAAGAATATCAAAAGAACCTTCATCTCCAGAGGAGAAATGAGGAAATGGGGAACTGAATGTCCAGTTTGCCCGTCACGTCAGACTTAGCGACAGTCTAGTTAAACTTTCTGACTGGTGAATGTGCTGTGTCCCAGGCTTCCCATCATACAGAGTTTCCTCACTATTTTTCTCAGTACTTGTCCTTGGAATCCTGTTTTCAGAGTTGCTTGCAGACATCTGAATGTCTTCATACCCTTTAGTTAGAGCCCTTTGTCAGCTGACTAATAACATCTCCTTGTTTCCTGTAGTTTCCTCTTTTGCCAGCTGTGTTTCAGTCATATCAATATCTTTTGTATGGACAGTAAAAGACTATCATACCACAATCCTGACCTGCAGAGACAGAGCTACTATGTCAAAGCAGTAGTAGCAAGTAACTAGTCATGAGCCTGAGTATTTGAGAGGTGGTTCTGAAATTTCTACAAAGCAAATAGAGCCAGCTCCTTGCAGACCCTGAGTTAGGATCTATCTCTGTATTGCTGAGGCATCATATATCCTTCTGGCATAATAATCCCGAATAATAACATTCTCACCTTCTCAGGCAGAAAGCACTCTAGCTCTCCAGTGGAAGCTATGTATCAGCTCTGAATCCTTTGGAGAAATTTGCTGTAAAGATTTTTTTATATCTGGGAGACGGAGTTTTCTGGGTGCCGTTTTCTGGGGCTGTAAAGGAAAGGCAGCACTTGCAACAGCTCTGCTCTGCAGTGCCAAACAGCAGTGGGGCACAGAGAGCTGTGAGTATGAAAGGGAAGTAAACATGGAAGTAAAACTTGTGAAGTTTTTCACAGTATTTACTGATTATAGGTTTTCTATTCATGCATTTTTTGAGATCAGTTTTCTTTACAGATCTTGTCTGTCATTTCCTTTGGCTGCACCTTTCTTCTTTCACTTGTTAGGGGTAGGAATTGCATTTCTGTGAAGGAATAATACCCTAAAATTTGTTTTTATCTGATGTTTATCAAATGTAATGTAAGTTTATCAGAAGTAATGTAAATAAGAGGCAGGTTCTGCCCACGGATAATACTCCAAAAATCTCATTTTCAGTAGGACTTTACGGAGCTAGTTTTATTAGCACATTGATATTTTTGGCTAAATACTTGTAACTGAGCTGTCTGTACACGAAAGGGCTCTTTCTGATATGAAAAAGAAATTTAATTAGTGAATTCATTGGAGGAAATTCTAATTTACCCTGGCTTAGCTGAAAGCAGTAGAGAAACTATGTGTTGTCCAACAGTGATTATATTAATTCTGTGCTTCAACTGGATATTAATTTAAAAAATCTCTGTTACCCAGTTTTTCATAATCTTATTTGTGATGGTGAATGGAGTTAAATCCAGCTGGTGACTACTCACGAATAGTGTTGTCCAGCAGTCAGTATTGTGGCCTCTCCTGTTTAATATCTTTAATATTAAATATTAAATATCTTGATGACCTGGACGAGGGGATTGAGTTCACTCTCAGTAAGCTGGCAAATGACGCTAAATTTGGGAAGTGTAATCACCTGCCCAAGGGTAGGAAGGCTATTCAGAGGGATCTGGACAAGCTGGATCACTGGACCGAGGCCAATGGGATGAACAAGACTAAGTGTCAGGTTCTGGACTTTGGTCACAACAACCAGTGTTATGCCAGCAGTATGCTCAGATAGCCAAGAAGGCCAATGGCATCCTGGCTTGCCTCAGAAATAGTGCTGCCAAGAGGAACAGGGGGGTGATCGTTCCCCTGTACTCAGTGCTGGTGAGACTGAATCTTGGGTAGTGTGTTCGGTTTTGGGCCCCTCACTACAAGCAAGACATTGAGGTGTCTGGAGAAGAGGAGGCTCAGGGGAGACCTCATCACTCTCTGCAACTCCTGAAAAGGAGGTTGTGGCGAGGTGGGGGTCGGCTTCTTCTCTGGTGTAACTAGTGGCAGGCACTGTGAACAATTTCTTCTCCGATAGAGTAGTCAGACACTGGAATGGGCTGCCCAGGGAGGTGGTTGAGTCACTGTTCCTGTAGGTGTTCAAGAGACCTTTAAATGTTGTACTAAGCGGTATGATTTAGTGGGGAGATATTGGTGGACAAATGGACTAGATAATCTTAGAGGTCTTTTCTAGCCTTAGTGATTCTATGGTGTTATTATGTATGTCCAAGTGAGGAATATCAAAGGAAAGATCTTTATATCTGTTACTTCAGATGTTGAACACAAAAATAACTGAACACTGCTGATAGAACTGAAACTCCATTCATGTCACTTTGTTCTTCCTCTCCTAGATGAACTCTGACATAGGAAATAGGCAAGCAGTAGATTGGTCACCAAGGCAATGTTGACACCCTCAGCTTAAGACAAGTTCATACTGGGCATAGCATAGGCTCAATGTATCTAAATGTGATAATACAGGGGCTTTTAAGACAAAATCTGAAAGACTGTTCTGTTGTGCTGTTGGGTCACCATTTGGCCTTTCAGTACTCCCTCTTTATAATTTACATTGTACACTGTATAATAAAAATGAGAATATAGCCGAATGTGTTCTTTTTCTTTTTGTTCCTTTTTTTTTTTATTATTTTTTATTTTTTTTAATTGTTGTTGTTATACTGGGTATATATGATGGATCATATGGCTTCCACAAGGAATAGATCTTTCTTTGATTTTTTAGAGCCTTTTTTTTTGTGGTTGGTGCTCTGTCGCCAGGGCTTTAGGGCTGCTTGCACATTTTACAGACACAGATACTGTTAGAGTTGTGTGGAAAAGCTGCAAAACTGGCAATGACGTGGAGTAATTATTTATCTTCATCTTCATTCTACTTACTCATGCACGTATGGTATTATTTATAATATATGCATGACATCTAGTCCAGATAATTATGTGTCACTATATTGTCCTGTGTGACTTTTTTTCCAGTTTGGGGATTTTCTTTCTTCTAGATTATTTGTATGGAATCAGTGCTGGAAATAAGGGAGACTCAGGTTTCTGGAAACCATATCCTTGTGAATTGTTTTCAGGTTTTGCTACTTGTACCGTTCACATCAATATACAATAAAATGCATTCTTACAGAATTAGAACATATCAATGAATATACCATCTTCATTAAAATGGATTTAAGTCATGGTGAAGCTGAAATAACTAGAGATTTGTTAATTATGGTTTAATTTGAAGATATGCAGTCAATTAATACTCTACACCATTAACATTCAAAAATGGAAATATCTCACCAGAAATAATATATATGGAAAATAGGTAGTGCTCTGTGAGCAAAGGAAACAATGTTAGTGATACAGACCAATCCATAAAAAAAGGCTTGAAGTTCTTCGTGTTGCTATCTCACCGTTATAAAACCAGCAATTACTGTCTCAGCTGTTGTTGTGACAGTGCATGCCTTCTTCACAAAGTGTCAGAAACTTCCATGAATTTAAATTAATGCTGAGAGCCCAGTAGTTGTGCACACACAGAAGTGCTTCCAGCACTTCTCAGGTTAAAATTTGTTCACAGGCTTCCTTCCTTCTGTTTCTGTATTTCTCATGTAGCCTTTTACATTGTTTGCTTCCATCTTGCCAGCACTCACACTATGATGTGGCATCCTCGCCTGAGCTATTTTTCTTATAAGCCCAGTTTAATGTAGTAAGCGAGGGTTTGGGTCACTGGATTGTGAACATTGTAGGACAGTTTCTGCAAAGTAACAGCATATTTTAAGAGTAAAAACGTGGTGGGTAATTTTTTTTTTTCTGTTTGTACACATTTCGTGCAGTGAAGTTCTACAATGTAATAATAGGCCTCAATTATTCTTCAAAAATGTGTATTATTAAAAATATATATTTTTTGCTTTTGGGAGCTTATTGTTCTTCTATGCTACCACAGCCTTAGTAAATAGCAAGGTTAAATAACTGCTTGGCTGGACAAAAGGGCTATGATTTTTCTTCTGCTTAACTTGTTTGCATTCAAAAGGTTGATTTGACCTCTGGTCACGTGAAAAGCATTTCATAGCATACTGGAAAGTTGTCTGGTTTTGTATCTGCCAAACTTAACAGCATGATTGGCAACAAATGGATAATGGAAGACTAATGAATAATGAAAAGCTGAGTGACTGAAATAACAGATACGAGGGAAAGCAGGGAAGAAAAGTAGAGAAACAAACAGCACAGAAGTAAGCAATAACCAGTATTTTGACCAGTATCAGGACATGTCATTATATCAAAAGTAACCTGTCATAATTTAAGCTTTCTCCATCCACAACTCGCCAGAACTCTTAACTCATGTACCATGATGCACTTTGTGTCAGTCACTCGGCTTGCCTCGAGGAAGGAGGGTAGATTGGAAATAATATTTTTGAAAAATAATTTTTCAACTGCTAACACAGTGACTTCATTTCAGCAACCTCCTCCATTCCCATCATTTGGCTGGTATGTTCCTAAATCCCTACCAGAGAGGATGGACATTGTATTCACATTCTACTGAAAAAAAGAAAAAAAAAAGAAAAAAAAAGAGAGAAGAGAATAGCATGAGAAGCATCAGCTGTACTGAAAGACACTGCAACACTTAGTTTATATTTGCACTTCAGTGGAGGCATCTTTATTTTGGTATGAGGGATTAGGGCACGAACTCCTCCAGTCTGGGGCTGGGAGGAGAAGTTCTTACTTAACTAATCTAAACCAAATAGGCAAATGTAGCAACTGTGCTTTAAAAAGGATTCCTCTGCAAATGTAACAAGAATTACTAAGAAGAGGACCTGACTCCAGGAGTCGAAAGTAGGAAGCCAACCTCCTGGTGCTGAAGAGAGTGACTCCCTAGCAGACTGGTAGTCACAATGTCTGTGTCTAAATGCATTAACTTCGAGGAAGCCAGCTGCTATTGGTTTTCTCACACATTGCCAATTGCAGCTGGGCTTGGTGATGTATGGCTTACTTTTGCACTTTTTTTCATGATAAGAGTTAAAGAGCAGAAGTTGGAGTAGCAATATCTGTTTCCTGTTAAACCTTTTTGTGCCTCATGTCAGTGCCAAGTGCCCCTCTCTTCCTTTCTGATGTGCAACTTTCCATAAACTTCGACATAACTGAAATATGAATCATGCTGTAAATACTCTCTTCTCTTTTTCTCTCTACAGAATCTGTACCAAAACAGGTTCCTGGGCCTGGCAGCCATGGCGTCTCCATCTAGGAACTCACAAAATCGACGCCGGTGCAAAGAGCCACTCAGATACAGCTATAATCCTGACCAGTTTCATAACATGGACATCAGGAACAATTCACATGAGACAGTCACCATTCCTAGGTCTACCAGTGACACGGACCTTGTCACTTCAGACAGCCGATCTACCCTGATGGTCAGCAGCTCCTACTATTCCATTGGGCACTCACAGGACCTAGTGATATACTGGGATATAAAGGAGGAAGTGGATGCAGGGGACTGGATTGGCATGTATCTCATAGGTAAGGGCCTCTTACACCTTCCCATTTGCTTTTCTTGCTATTTTTATTGGTTGTAAACATTAGAGTATTATGGGCTAATGGCTATAATGAACTAATACAGCTTGACTGAACGTAATCTCAAAGATTTCTTTGGCTCATGAGTTGCTAGTTGTAGTTGCAACTCTGACTTCCTCTTCAACAGAGATACGACAATCCTTTCTATTGACAGTTTCTTGAAATTTCAAGGCACTATTTTTAAAGCCATTTAAATTTTGTGAAAATGCTTCCTGTACAACGAACGCATAGTATTTTCAGGGTTTCCTCTTGCAAGTCCTTGAGTAATCTGTAACAGATGAGAGATTTTAGAAGTCAAGAATATGAATAGGGATAAAATAAGGATATTTATTTATAATAACTATAGACTGAGGCAGTCTGGTGTTGTGTCCTAGAGGACTTTTTTTTTTGCTTTCACACTTTGGAATCTGTATTCAGCACATTTTTGGCATCTCCATCTGCTTAAAGCCCAGCCCCACTTAAGAGTAATAAGAGATGCTTTTAATGGACTTTTACCTAATTGTTTCACTTTGATACAAAAGAAGAATTTTGACTTGATTTGAAATAGTCAGTCCTGCTGCCTAGACTGCAGTCTGTGTTAATTCTTTCCATCTGGTAAGTTTTAAGCATGATGGATCAGTTTCAGACACATTCCTCTATGGATTAGAGGTCTTAATGTGAAGTTCTAAATGTTGGTGCATTTGTAAATTTGTAAAAATTTGTAAATTGTGCATTCCAAAAAGGGAAGTATTGATCAAGTTCTGCCCTTACCTGTTTGGATAAGCCTGCAA
The DNA here is from genome assembly GCA_028571105.1 of Tragopan temminckii. NCBI lineage: Eukaryota > Metazoa > Chordata > Aves > Galliformes > Phasianidae > Tragopan > Tragopan temminckii. The sequence continues at coordinate 45,114,613 of JAOWBP010002978.1, forward strand.
AGCACTACACAAATATTTTACTTCCAATAACAATGATGTATCTTGCACAGAAAGCAAGCTAAGCAGATAAAGCATACAAGGTTGTGAGTTGGGCAATGATGTGTTGTTCAAGTGCGTTAGTGGTTAATATCAAAAACGTTGGCATCTTGCCCTGAGGATATTAGGAACAACAATGTTGGCAGTGTACAAGATGTGAGAAGGAACTAGTTGTGAGATTGAAGCAGATCTGTTGGCATAGTGCAGATATTGGAAAAGGAGTTCATTGTATTGGTGGGACTTGGAGATGGAGAATACAAGGATGGCCTAGGACATGGAGGGAAAGGAGTGAGGTATGTAGGAAGCCAGGCTTTAGTACTTCTTCCCATGAGTAACCTCATAAAATACCCTGTTTTGAAAATCAATGAAGGTAGGAGTCTGGAATTTAAACATTTCAGGAAAAAAAAGCAAACAAACAAAAACCAAACTGGATTACAGATGCATTGAAAGCAGTTTGGTTTGTTGGCCTTTGCAAATACTTGTGTTTACAGTTAAGATTGCAGATGAGAAGTTGCATCAACTCCCACTACTGGGCACTGTGAATATTCTGCAGTAGTGTATTGCTCCTGTAAAAAGAGGAAGAGAGCAACTTCTGGTGGTCTGGAGTCAACAGAAAGTCCACAGAGCTGTTGCATGTGGATGAACTCATTAAGAGAGGTTTTTGAGTTCAAGTGATTGTTTCAAGGGCTGTGAAGATACATCCTTTTGATGAACCCCAATTTTTTTAATAGGTAACCTGAATACATAGAGGGTTAACTGTGAAATGAAAAACTCTCCCTGATACTCCTCCATACTTTATCTAATCAACCAGGATGTTTCCCAAAACACCCCAATAAACTAGAAGTACAAGTTGTAAAATGCATCCTTGCACCTACTGGCAGAGTGCCTTATGTTAATGGAAAGAATCAATGGCTCATTCTGATGAATGCTGCTGCCAATTGAAAAATGTTTACTGTTTTTAGTCCCCAAGAAATGAACCATTGACCCTCAGTGTCTTTGGAGGTGTATTGTCTCCATCCTCTCAGGTTCCCAATCTAAATAATCAACAAAATAGCAGACAGAAGCACCCTAATTTCTTTTATTTTTTCCACTCTTTTCTCTCCTTCCTTTCCAAAACCTAACGTGAGGTGGGATTTATTTTTCTGGTTACTATAAAGAATGTAGTAGACTGTGAGAATCACTTGATTTTTTGGTACTGGTATGATGTGGAAAAATCTTGGAGCCTAGGCAAGTGACTGGTGCAATGATTGTATCTATACATTACTGATACAAAGCAAATCTAGAGGAAAGAATCTCTAGAAGCAATCAGCTATTGAATGCATTTCAAAGGGCTTGTCTTTAGAGCAGCTTCAGTCTATGCAAGTAGTAGTTATGGTGCATCTTTCAGTTTTGGTCCACCAGGAAAAAGTAGAGTCTGTGTGTCAGAAGATCGCCACAAACGTGAACTAAAGGAAGGACAGTGGGAAGTATCATTACAAAAACATGCTTCTGTCCTAAAATAAAGCACTGATGCATACTACATTTCAACATTTGTGATAAATCCACAGGACTGGGAGATCCAGACATCCTTTGGTTTGGAACTGGACAAGCTGGAGAAGTGGGCCCATGTGAACCTAATGAGGTTCAATAAGGCCAAGTGCAACGTGTTGCACTTGGGCTGGGGCAATCTCAGGTATTTATACAGACTTGGGGAAGATCTCCTTGAGAGCAGCCCTGCGGAGAAGGACTTGGGGGTCCTGGTGGACGAGAAGCTGGACATGAGCCA
>JAOWBP010002978.1:45121315-45156087 GCA_028571105.1 Tragopan temminckii
TGTCTTCCAACTTTGCTGTAAGTCCATTTTTTAAGTACTGCAAATTATTTCTCCCATTTTTTAATGGACATTGTTACCCTGGACAAGTGCCATTCTTGTTTGCATTTTAGATCTTCCTATCTCTGTTTATATCACATCTTTATATTGCTTTGGCCCTGTCACATCTCTTATTTTATTATTCTTAAGCAATTTCATGGGTTCACTGTTTTCTCCTAATCCACATTTTCCTAATTGTACTGGCAAGGTTTCCACTGATTGCAAGAACTTTCGACTGGCTAATATATTAAAAAAAAAAAAAAAAAAAAGCACCAAACCAATGACAAAAAGCTCTTTTATGTTGTATCTCACCAAATGTTGTGTATCTTCTGATTTCAGTATGCACTGAGGCATTCATGATCATTTTTGTTTGGAATCCTCTCTCCCATTTTCACTTCGACGTGAAAGCTGAATGTCATTAATTGTGGAGAAAATTGTGCAATGCATAGCTAAAGTATAGCTGTTGCTGTACAAAAAGCCAGATGTGTCCCATCTGTCATGATTATGAGAATATATCTAGAAGTCCAGGAGCATTAAACTGGAAATCTGTATCTGGGACAGGCATAGAATCATAGAATCATGGAATGGCTTGGGTTGGATGGGTCCTTAAACATCACCTAGTTTCAATTCCCCTGCCGTGAGCATGGTTGTTAACCTCTAAATGAGGCACAAGATCAGGCTGCGCAGGGACCCATCCAACCTGGCCTTGAACACCTTCAGGGTTGGGGCATTACAACTTCTTTGGACAGCCTGTTCCAGCACCTCACCACCCTCTGGATGAAAATTTTCCCCTAACCTCTAATCTAAATCTCTCCTCTTTTAGTTTTAAACAATTCTTCCTTCTACCACTATCAGAGTGTGTAAAACTTGTGTCCCCCTCCTGACTATAAGCTCCTTTTAAGTGTTAGAAGGCCACAGTGATGTCTCCTCAGTATCTTCTCTTATATAGGTTGAATAAGCCCAGTTTCCCCAATCTTTCTCCATGGGAGAGATGCTCCAACCCCTCTGATGTGCTTCATGGCCCTTCTCTGGACCCATCCCAACAGCTTTTTCTTGTGCTGGGGTTCCCTTGGCTGGAATGCAATACTTCAGATGGGACCTCACAAGGGCTGATCACCCTTCTTTTGATGCAACCAGGCATATAATTGGTCTTCCAGGGCTGCAAGTGCACACTGTTGACTCATGTCCAACTTCTCTGCTACAAGGACATTGAAGTCCTTTGCCAGGCTACTCTTAGTGAGTTCTTGTCCCAGTCTGTACATATACCTGGGATTGCCATGATTCAAGTGCAACTCCTTGCACTTGGTCTTGTTGAACCTCATTAGGTACTCGTGGGCCCACTTTTCAAGCCTGTCCAGGTCCCTCTGGATGGCGTCCCTTCTTTCTATTGTATCAACAGTACCACTCAGCTTTGTGTCTTCCACGAACTTGCTGAAGGTGCACTCAATCCCACTGTCTGTGTGACTGATAAAGATGTTAAATTGCACTCACCCATGGGGGACACCACTTGTGACCAGCCTCCACCTGAATACAGAGCTGTTGACCACAACCCTCTGGCTGCGACCATCCAACCAATTCTTTATCCATCGAGTAGTCCAGTCTTCAAATCCATCTGTCTCCAATTTAGAGATGAGGATGTGGTGTGGGACCGTATCAGTGGTCTTTCAGAAGTCCAGGTAGATGACATCAGTTGCCCTTCCTTCCTGAGGTGATCTTGGACATGTTTTTCTCTTGTACTGGGAGAGACTCTGCTCTCCTGACTTCCACTCAAAGGTTCAGAGACATGAGAGACTTCAGAAGCCTGACGGTCAGTGATAACTTGGGCAATGAACTTGAGTAGCTCAGCCAGTTCAAGCCAGTTCTCCCTTTTCATTATCAGAGGGGATACACTCTCCTTTGCCTGTCTCTTCTGGCCAGTGTACCTATAGAATCCCTTCTTGTTATTTTTCACATCCCTTACCAAGTTCCATTCCAGACATAGCTGAAATAGCAGTGAAAGTATACTTCATATCCTGTCCTTGGTGACCAAGAATTGTTGCAACTTTGCCAACTCTTTCTTCATTTTAGTATGGTCCTTTTTCTTCCTACCTCAACTTTCCTCTGATCTTTCTCTTGTTGTGTCTTCCACTCATTGCTACTCTCCAAGCATTGTTCACATTTTTTACCTCTGAGCTTACCCCATATCCACTTAAAGAAAAGTAATTTTTTGTGGAATTAAAATGGAACCACTCCTGTAGCTAAAGCACATACGTAGCTCTTAGGTCAAGGACTGAGCTGTCAACACCAGTGAAGAATTAGATCTTTATTTTCTAGAACTCTTCTCTCTAAGAAATTATAGGGGATTGGATGCTATCTGTAACTTGCAGTATGGTCATTGTCCTTTTGTCATGTTAATGTACCTTCACCAAAAGCGCTCTGAATTGAGACACAATAAGGCAGTGTGTAGTTTGAAATGAAGGGAGCAATTCCATCAGGCTGAATTTTACACAAGCTCTGCATTTACCGGAACAGTGTTGTATTTTCACCTTATTCATAAATAAAAAGACATCAGAAATTGGCAAGTGAATTAACCATGATTTTTTGATCCAGATTAGAGCCAGATCCATTGCTGTTGAAGTCAATGGAAACATTCCTATCTCAACTCCTATAATTATAGCCATTATTTGTGAACTTTTATTGTGGTATCTCTGTAAATAAGAAATTTATCATCATTGTACATTCTTCTTCAAATGATAAATTGGGTGGTAAGTGAAGAAACTGAAAAAATAGAAAGCTTATCCATAGCTTACATTTGTGTTATCTTGCAAAATAGTTCTTGTTTATTGACATTCTGTGCTTTACAGTGTTCCTTTCCCAGCTTTCTATGCAGATTGCAAAACAAATCAACCAGAGCTAGACTTCTTTGTACAGAAAACATTTTTAAAAGCATTTTCCTAAGTATGTTTATCTGTGATTATACTACAGACATACATATTTTCTAGAAGCACTTTTAAATTTGAAACTAAAGCAAATTTGTTCAACTAAGGGCTATAAAGCCTTCTGTAATTTCAGCAGTGCAGCATTTCTTATTCATAAAGGATCAAGACCTGAAGTGTGGTTTCTATTTTTGTGCAATAATAATGGCATTAAGTGTATAGAAAGCAAGTTGTAATATGCAACATTAAATCAAATTAATGATGAATAAGAGACTCGAGTACTGTACCAAGTTCGGGAACCTGTCTGACATTGTGTTCCTCTGTAGTGTTAGGTATTTTTTTCTTTGAATGTAGCCCAGATTATTCTGCAGTTATTGTCCTTGGAGAATATGGAAAGATAAACTAATCATATTTATCAACAAAGTACTGTATGGGAAGGTGCATTGTTCTTTCACTTCCCCCTTTAACCCAAACTGACCAAAAGGATCACTCTGCTGTTTGTACTTTGAACTACCTCAGTTCCTCTGAGGAAGACGTATCAGCTCTGTTTGTGTCTTTGTGGGTATTTCAGACAAGCTTTCAAATACCAAGGGCCCACTGACAGCATCTGAAGTTTCTGCGCCATTTTTTACAGACCTTTTTGAGGGGTGACTTTTATCAGTTTTTCCTAATTCCTCTGAAGAACAGTATGCTTTTTGTCAATTGTTTACTGTCTTTCATCTGAAAGATAGCTTTCTTTGGTGATAGTGCTTTATCTCACTACAGATAGCACTTGTGAAGTATGTTGGGATCTCTCAGCATGGAAGCAACAGTGCAGAATATTTTTAGCAGTAGAGGCTGTGCTTGGAGGTATTTGTTTCAGTAAGGACAAGCAGTTTGTCAGAATTGCTGCTGGTTCCCAAAGCACTTGCTAATGTTTGTCACTAGAGTGCCTTGGTCCTTCTTTCTGCTTCTCAGGCCCCTGTGGCCCAGCAGGTACTCATTCATCACCTTCCCCTTTTCCTCCAGGGAGATGTGAGGTGCTGAAGGCTTGGCTGCCTCTGCTCCAGCCCTGACACAGCTTTGGAGGTCTGCAGCCACTTCCCCTCTCAAAGCATGTTGTCTGGCTGGCACCTCTGTGCCCCAAGAGCAGGGCAGGCAGAGAGCACCTTCTGCCAGCAATCCCTCCAGCTCACCTCAACTGCCTGCACAGTCACTGTCTCCAGCCAACGTTCGAGGAGTAGTGCATCCTGAATGCTCCTTCACATGTCAGTTTTCTAAATTAGCTACCCATTTCCCATCTGATCAAATGAAGCCTCGGATCTGAGGGTGGTTGCAAAGTGCTTGCTTTTAGTCAGGTCGGCCCAAACCCAGGCTATAGTAGGAATTGCCAGCTAAGCAGAGAGTTAGTGTAAAGGTTAATCTTATTTCAGAAGTAGGGGGAGGGAGATGCATTACAATGCTTCATTGGAAAAATGTCAAAAGCCATTAGCTGCTGGCTGAAATATATGAAAGGCAGCAGCATTAGCTCTGCTCTTTGTTCTGTCTACAGGTGAAATGAGGCATTTCACCACTTACCTTTGGGAATTAAAATGCAACATGTTTTTAAGCTCCATTCCTTTGTCATTGGAATTATTGGTAGAAATACAAAGTATTCTTTTTACTTTGCACATACCTATTTTCTATTTTGGTGTTGTGTCATCTCCACACTTACATATGGTGTGTTGTGACTGCTATGTATGTGTTTATATATATACACACATACACAAACATATGCAAATATATGTAGCGCTCTAGACAGCTGTGTATTTTACATACACGGTTTTATTTCTCGATGTGCTATATATGTAATATTCGCATCTGGGGAGTAGCATGCCTGGAGTAATATCACTTGCCAACTAAACCTGATTGATAGGAGGTATTTGTACATTCCAGTCTCCTGAACAGTTTCAACTACTGTCATTTTCATATTTTCACCTTTCAAAAATACATCCCCGCAAAAACTGAAAGATTTCCCATTTGGACCTGAACATATTTTTCTAGAGGTAAATTTTGTTTGGTTCAAAAATCCCAGCTATCTTAAATTTCTATGGGACTGAAAATACAGTTTTCTTTCTCTAGAAGAAGGAGGTACCCTGTTTTTCGAAGTATACAGACAGGACATCTGGCTGGAAGAAGGATCTACATACTGGATTTTTAAATCATGAGATTCATAAATATGTTTTACTGTCATTATAAATTTAGTTACAAATTCCTTTCATCCTTGCCCTGATCATTTACTATTCAGATAGCAAGCTTCTTCATTTTGTAAGAGCTAAATAAATAGTACCAGTATGCTGTTGTTTTTTTTTTTTCCTGTAGCACAAAATGTATGGTATGTTGGGGGGGTACCTAAAGGGTCTTCTGCTTCTGCTTGGGTGACCTGCATATTGCAGAATGCTGGAAATTCACCGTAAGGCATCCTTTCCACTGCCCAAGCCTGTATTTTATCAGTGGCTGCTGTCTGTGAGTGAATGTCTGTATGTTTTCCCTGACACACCGTGCTACCTGAACTTTTCCTTTGGACACCATCTTTCTGAACATTCCTTTCTCCTGGCAGGAGGCAGCATGGAGACATTAGTTTGTTGGTGAGAACAGCTGGTCCCTTCTTTCTCATATCCTCACCTGTTAGCTATAGCTGTAGAGCAGCCTGCTTCTTCCTTTCCTGTGTTCTCCTTCTAACTTGAGCATGCAGATGAAGAGCAGTCTTTTTTCTTAGATTGGCTTGCCAAGCTTTCTGCCATTTCCATAAAAAAATGAGAGGGCTTTCTGTAGTCATCCCCACTGGCTCATCTTGCAATACAAATGTGATTTGGTTCGGGTATGGGCAGATGCTGACATCTCTGTCAAATTAGAGAGATTGTGCGACACAGAGCTTGTGTAGCCATTATGCCAGCTGTGGGAAGCAGACAACAACCAATCCAGTGTATGAGCCAGCTGGCCCCAGCAGATAGTATGTGTGAATACGGCATTTTAAACCAGTTTCTGGGATCTCTTGTGCCTCTAAACTCCTGCCTAAAATGTCTGTGATTTACTAAACAAAGCCACCCGGTTTAGCTCAGCTGAGCCTTCTAAGCAAGAATGATATTTTATAAACAGTAATTACTTGTACATCTTAATAACGTGGCAGGCATTGGAGCCTCTCCAGCAGCTTCCAGAATCTAAATATGACAAATAAACATCACAAGAGATGAAACTAGAGAGCAGCAAGCCTGAGATGAAGGATGTCCTCTGTACATAGTCAGGGTTGCATGCTCCAACTCAGCACAACATTTTGGTGTATGGTCACCTGTAAGTATATAAAGCATTTTCCCTGCCAGACCAAAGAGGACAGCTCACACATTTAAATCTTCTCAGGTGCTCCTGCTTCCCAGAATAAAGTGTGTAATAGTGGATAATCTGTATTTAGGGTGATCCTTACTGGAGTAGTCAAAGAGAAATACTTTTCTGCCCCTTTTAAGTGGAATTTGACATTTAAAAGAAGACAAAATTATCTGTAAAATACAAATGAAGAAGAGAAGTTGTACCAGAGTTTGAAAGGTTGCCAGGGGAAAGTACTGTGTAAATGTGATAAAAAATTTCTACTTCTACAAAGAGCAAGAGACACAGCTAGTGAAATAGTTATTGACAATTAGCAAGTCAGCAAAGGGAAAATGTATTGCAGAAAACACTGCTGTTTATAATTATCCATTGCAATCATTAACAACCTCTCTAAAAGGTTTTCTTTTATAAATCTCTCAAGAGAGCAACACTAAATAGTTCAGTATTGGTAGCCCACTTACCTTCTTCCTTCTGTAGCGTAGCTATGTAAAACTGAAGTAATAACATTGGTATCTGCCTGCTGCTTTATTTTTTCAGTGAAAGTGAAGTTTTCTTCAATTTAAAAGACTTCTCTGTTTAACTTTTATATATAGTTGAATAGTATGTTGCTCTTTGCATATATATACTCGAATAATACCTTGCTCTTGAAGTGTCTTGACTTCATATGCCAATCAACAACCTCCAAAAGTGCTGTGCTTGGTTCCATATGACAAATAAACCTGCCTGTTGATATACTCCTCTCTGGCAATGTGCTTATTACTTTGTATTGTTTGTCTTGTTTCTGGAGGTTATTTCAATGTCCATATCAGTGTGGCAGGCTGAGCATTCATGGTAGCCTTGAGTGCAGGAGTGGGAAACCCTGTGGCTGTGGTAGCTCTGGGCACTACTTTCATGTCTCTACACCACCTCATGCTGTTCCATGCATCCGAACAGCCTGATCAGAGCTGGCCTCAGGTGGTCTGTGGAGCTCTGCAGCTTGTCACATCATCACTCCATTCTCAGACATGGTGTCCTTCATTATGGTGGGATCTTTTTCATTTTTTCATTGACCTATGTGGTAATTAAGTGATTCATGCCATGTTTATGTTAATATATTTTATTCATGCCATGTTAATGTTGATATATTTTAATACTGGATTTAGTGGATCATATTTTACCTTAGGTTTTTGTGTGACCAATAATGAATGTAATTGTCTTTGGAACAGAATTGCAGCACCCACCTAGGACCTTCCCAGCTGTGAGGCTGACTCAATCAGAGGATGTTTCTGCAAGTCTCTGTCAAAATTAGAGCTGTATTCAGTGCTGAAAGGAGGTTGCTCACTGGTTTCTGTGAGCAGAGATCTCAGCCTTCCACTTCGTTCGGTGCTTTAGCAGCTCAGAGCAGATCTGTGAATTTGAGTAGCAAGGCCATGGCAGGGAGATACAACATTACCAGCAGGGCTGTTGCTTCAGCCTCTGGAGTGTGCAGCCGTTCCAACCTGCTACAAGCCTCTATCCTTAAGTCTCAAATGGTCTGTAAATGACTGTCTATTTTATTTTTTGTTGTGCTGTTTATGTTTACTAATTATCAAAAACATACCAAAACCAAACACGGTTTTGCTATGGTGACAATATGTGCATTTTTGTTGGCTTGAAAGCTAGTTTCAGCTCACAAGCAAGCAGGAACCATGTCAGGGTCTTGCTAGTGGTTCTTTATCTGTTGAATGAAAGACCGTTAGGAAGCAGACCCTCACCCTGAGGCCAGAGTATGTTTGTTGCCCTCTGTACTGCATAGGGCTTGCAGATTTATCTTGAAAAGAGTTGGCTGACACGGTCTAAATTGAAATTTGAAAGCAAACTGAAAATTAATCAGTGTGTACAGTCAGAAGGCTGCGCTTCAGACTCACTGCCTGCCCCACAATTATTTGCACACAGCCCTTTGCATGCAAGGCAGTTGCTTTCTCAACCTTCAGCCTGAAAGCTGTCAGCAACTTTTTATAGCTTACTTGTTGATACAAACATCTTTGAAAATTAGCATGGTAGTCTGACAACCTCCGAGTGTCCCAAAAAGCTTCAAGTGGACAGCACTTCGTTACCAGTCGTATGGTTTTAAGGAAGGACCTGGGCATTCTGGTGCACTACAGGTTGGCTATGAGCCAGCAGTGTGCCCTTGTGGCCAAGAAGGCCAATGGTGTTCAGCAATGAATAAAAATGAGCATGGCCAGCAGATCCACCCCCTCTGCTCTCCCTGGTGAGGCCACATTTAGAATACTGTGTCCAGATCTGGGTTCCCCACTTCAAAAAAGACAGGGTTCTCCTAGAAGGAATGCAGCGAAGGGCCACAAAGATGGTTAAGGGTCTGGAGCAACTCCCGTATGAGGAAAGGCTGAGTAACCTGGATCTGTTCAGCCTGGGGAAAAGAAGACTGAGGGGAGATCTAAGTATCTAAAGGCACATGGATGAGGCCAGGCTCTTCTCGATGGTGTATAGTTATAGAAAAAGGAGTAGCAGCTAGACAATTATTTTTAATTAGATAGGGATTGATCTGAATTAAGCAAGATGTTTTTATGTTTGAGAATTTTATAGAGATGTAGCTTTCAAAATTACATCCATGAAAAGCTGTGATTTTAAGAAGAGCTGCAATGATTTAAAATATAAATGAATGAGAGAGCAATTTCTTAACATGTGGTGCCAAGCTGTCTGGCAGCCATGGTATGTTCTGTAAAGCCAAAGGCATATTTTTAGCCTGACTCTCTGTTATGCATATTGTCACAGCAGTTTATGATACTATTTTCTTTGTTTGTAGATGAAGTCTTGTCTGAAAACTTTCTGGACTACAAGAACCGTGGAGTCAATGGCTCTCATCGTGGTCAGATTGTCTGGAAGATTGATGCCAGTTCTTACTTTGTGGAACGTAAGTATTTTTTCAATTTTACTATAGTACAATTCAGCCATTGCAGAAAGATAATTGAATTCCTTGTCGAGTTGTTCTTGTGATAGTGTTATGCCCAATATATCCTGTAGGAAAGGCCAAAAATATTACCATAACTTTGAACGCATTAAGAGGAACTGAAATGCCCTATGAATTAGAACAACATAGCTTCTACAAGAAAATAAATTTTGTGGATATTAACTTGCTTACATATTTTAACTTTTTAAATACAGCTGTTGAAAAATATTTAATCAGTTTGCTGTTATTTGGACACTGCCATTAGCAGTGAGTGGCATTTACTTTCATATAGTGGTAAGAAAAAGAACTGTGGGACATAATCCCAATTCTGGAAGATTCACGCTGTCTTTGAGTTGGAAAACCTCATGGTGGGTCCACCATATTTGAATAGATGCAGAAATCAAAAAAGGGTTCAGTCTGGTTATTGTCTAGCTTGCTGTAACTGCATGTTGTTACACTTTTATCAGAGTAATGCGATAGCAAATTAATCGTTCCTCATTGTATTTGTGTATTATTCAGGGTGTCTGATGCAATGCAGTGTAACACTTTTCCATCCTTCTCTTAATAGTCAAAATGCATAGACACTGAACTCTCTTGTACAAAGAACTATGTACTCTCTTCAGAAAATTAACATTTCCAGACTTTGTCATCCCACGTCCCTGGTCAAAGTGAGCCTGATCATTGGAGTCCTTTTAAAGAGTTACTGTGTGCTAGTATGAATGGAATTTATGGTCTCTAATTTCCTCCAAAAAATGTATGCTTTTCTTTGGTGAGCAGAAATAGGGTACGCAAAAGACTAAACTGAGATTCATAGAAAATATCCATGGGAAAGGGCTACAGTTATCTTTAAGGAGTTAATTGTGAAGGAGCCTAGCATTCAGCAGTTACACTTTTTCAGTTGTACTGAATGTTTTCAATGATCCACCTTAGCCTGCTGAGCAAAATTCAGAGTTGTGTGTAAGCATATATAAATTGCGTGGTTGTCAGATGCATCTGTTTAAGACTGTCTGAGCTTGAGGGCAATCAAGGGAATCTTTGATAAAACCTAAATTCTGAAAGAGTTAGAAAGGATATGAATTATACTTGATCAGATTCATCTCTGATTTTGACCTCAAGCATCAAGAAGGATGCAACATGCACACGTTTTACAGAAATTCAGTTTTAGAAACCTATTCTCTCTTCTCAGTATGAAGCCATTGCTAATGATCTGTAATTCACACTTTTAAGTTAAATTGAGAATATTCTTAAAGATTGAAGGGAGCTACTGAAAGAGTATTTATGGATACGAGGCGTGTTATGATTGTTCATATCCTGTATTTTAAAAAATACATTGCTGGGAAATTGTTTAATATACAAGAACATTGATTTTAGTTACCCTAGTTTTAGAGCAGAAATACTTCATAGGATCTAACCTTTAAAATAAGATTAATTTGCAAATGCTCCTTTGATCTTCAGTTATCAATCTGTGAAACTGATCATGCTTACTTTTAACTGTGAAAGAAGCATGGGGAGAAGATGTAATATTGTAGAACAGGGTTTTGAAGAGGCCTTAGTGTCTCAGTTTATTGACAAAAGCAGAGGAGAAAAGAGTCAATGTGAGAAATGCTTAAGAGAAAGTCTCTTCAGGTGGGCCACATTTCATTAAGGGCTTAAGTGCACAATTAATTATGGCAGCATAATTAGTTGTCTCTGTTAACTGAGACATAGTAACTGCTGTTAATTGATTTTGTGTATATTCTTAAATTGCCCTAATATGAGAATACACAGCTTAGCATAGCCATCCCTCACTGACACTTAAAACTAAGTCATACTACACTGTAGTTGGGCAGCTCATGCTTGATGAGTTGCTGCTGCTTGTTAATTTGTTATGCTGCCAACATTAGACTATGAATCTCAGCCCTGAGATTATGTCCCATCAAGGACAAATTATTGCCCTGTCCAGATTTAAAATAGAAGACACTGAAGTAGCAAGTAGTAAATAATAGCACATGTAAATACACTTAGAGCTGCTTTACTATTGAAATAAGAAGTGAACACAGTGAAAAAAGTTGATGCATATGAAACATATTTATATGAAAGCATGTTTGAGAGTTCCTGCTCACTGCTGCGAATTATGTAGGAAATTACACAACTTCGTAGTTGATTAAACATTATGTTAAAAACTGCAGTGGTTGATGGTTTTCTTTATTTTCTATTCAGAGACAACTGTGTAGGCCACCTTCTTTCAGACTTTTATTTTTCTTTTGCATCTTTTATGTTTGCACAGCACAGGAATGTTGTGACATTTTCAGGAATCAGAAAGATACTGATCGTCAAAATCAATCTCATCTAAGAAACCTGCCTCCTTTTTCAGAAACAACCTTGGGGACAGGACATATGTTCAGTAGTAAAGCAGTATAAGAATTGCCATGTTGGTCAAAAGTTAACCTGACGTGGTATCTGTCTCCAAAAATAGCCAGTGATGGAGATTTGGAAAAGCATATAAGGATAAGTAAAGTGTTAATGACTCCCCCAGCTGGAGTATTGTTAGTTTCTGTTAATATGTTGCTGAAGCACTTTCTGACTTACGCAGTTCTTTTATTTACTAGAGGTCAAGGGATATAATAGGTAGCTAAGACCCAGCAATTCATTTCAAGGTGTCTGCATTGTTCTTCTATGCATAATGTTATGTTTCCTTTAACTCGATATTGATCGAAATCTTGCTTAGTATTCATTCTCCATAGAACAGAGTAGCTTTCACTTGCAAAGGTAACCCTTCATTTCTGTGTTTACTTTTGCCAGCAAATATCTGTACTTTGCTATCTGTAGTGAGTCAACACTGGCAGTTTATCAACTACACAGTGCGTTAGAAAAGGTTATGGTATACACTGCAGTGTTTTGCCCATTGTAGCTGGAAAGTACCATGATAAAGGGGAAATCATAACATGGCCAAATGAAGAATGAATTCTACACAAGTTTAAATTCTAAGTTCCGAAAACCTTAAGACAGACCAGCTTGGTAGCTGTTATTGGAATGTAGGGATTTCACATTTTTCAGAATGTCACTGTCCTATTGAGGGATTATAGGAATCATTCTGTCCGCCCTCAGAAGTCAAAGTTTTCCTTTTGCCAGCAGCTAGTCTTTAGTACACCCCAATGGGTGTCTTTCAACAACATTTGAGAAAATTACCATTATGCTGTTTCCAGCCCCTTGAAGTAAAGAGCTTAATGGACATTCACAACAGAAATCTTCCTTCTATTAGATGTACTTATAACTACAGGCTAAAACCATTGGCCTGGAGGACTCAGTATGGGAGAAGAGACTAGCAATATTGTGAGAGATGCATAGAAACACATCAGGAGTGAAGAACACAGAGAAACATGTGGCAAGAGATTGAAACTGTTTTTTGCATAAACTGCACTGCTTGTGCCTTTATAAAACTGAAATTCTGCAATTTTGGATATTTGGCTCTTTAAGCTCTTAGTGGGTTGTGTCAGCTGTTAAACTAATGGTTACTTTTTCAGGTATATTTACAGTCTCGGTTAAGCAAATACTTTTTGTGTGATGGATCTGTGACATTGCCTAATAGATTCCTCATTTTGGTACACATCTCTGTGTTTTGGGGGTACTTGATTAATAGATATTTTTTTCAAGTTTACTGATAGCCTAGTTTAAGACCACGTAGGGAACTCTTACTTTTCAAAACAAGTAATTTCTTGATGTATACCTATGTATCATTTTCAGATACCATGGCACTTTAAAAAGTTTGTGTTTGTTTGTAGTGGTCTGTTTTTTTACCTTGGAAAGTGCTTAATATCTTTCCCAGAGAGGCATATGCCTTTCCAGTTTGCATATCACGAACTCACAGTATAGTGTTGCGAGACAGATGTGTAACTGGTGCAAGCCAGAGAGAGAACTGCTTCCAAATTACAGCATGAATGCAGGCAGAGCAGAAGTAATCTATTAATACTCAGCAAACAAAAAACCTTAACAACTGCAGAGGCAAGAATATGCTATGTCCAGTTTTGCATTTCTGCAGAAACTTAGCAATTCAGGCTTTCTGACAGCCAGTGATAAACAGCAACCATCCATGGTAAACACAAATTGTTTGGGGTTTGGGGAGGGAAGAATAGTTACATGCCACTAGGGATGTGTACTTTGTGTTAAGACTTGGAGGGCACTGCACTGAAAGAACGGGCTTGTAATGGGTTTACCGGGAAAGTAAACATGCTCTACTTCGTTGGAATTTGTGGCACAACTTTTTGGCCTATACAACAATACAAAGACAGAAACCATTTCACGAAGGGGCAGTGCAGCCTTTTCCCGTAAGCACAGTGTCAAACTGTTGTATCTTTAAAATTATGATAGAAGTTTTGACACAATTCAGAATTGCATCAAAGATAGTCAGATGGAACCTCTGTTAACCCATGAGACTTTCAGCATGTCATTTCATCAACCAAGAAAACAGTTTCCAAATGTGGAAGCTTATGCAGCGCTTGATTTATTGCATTTATTACTGTTGCTGCATTTTTATCAAAAACAAATGATAGGCCTTTCAAAGACCAGTTATTTATTCCTATTGGACTTGAGAATTAAAAGGATTTCATGGTAAAAAGGGCATTCAACTAAATAAGTTAGAGTTCTGAGAGATTCTGGTATACCTACAGATAAAAGGTGGCTGGATTATGGTCAATATATGCTATGTATGTGTGCATTTATGGAATATGAACATAAAGAGAAGACAAAACTGATATGTAATCCGCCCTTTTATCTGAGGCTCCTTCTAGAAAATCTATATTAGGCAGCTGATTTAAAGGCCACTTTCAAAGTACAAATAACTGAAGGATGTAGCAGCCTCAGAGGTTTCCAAATAAATGATATGCAGTCATATCAACAAACGCTGTAATGAAGCTGAAGTCTTTTTAAAATTTTTGTGTTTCAAGGCACATACACTTCACTGGTGAAAGTGCACATAGGTAAATTAGACTTTAAGCTTAAGGAGATCACAGATGATACAACTGAAGCAACACAAAAGTATCATCTTCAATGGTGATAATAAAACTAAATTGCAGAATAGTTAAAGGTGTCAGAGAAAAAGAAAAAGATATGAAGCAAAAAAAGAGATTTATATCCAAAAGGGCACATTTACTGTTTGCATGTCTCCTTGCACATGTACTAGTCTGTTCAATACTTTGTGATTATTTTCCACCCTATATATACGCATCACACTTTATATTCCTCTTTCATATTTTCTCAGCCTGATAGCCCTGTAGTGATTTAATACTTACCTTTGAGGCTTAGCTCTGGGAGAGAACTGTCTGATCCTGGATGAAGGCATTTCCCAGTTAAGAGCTGTTGTGATTCTTCAAGAACCCTTTGTTTTGCATCCTTTGATGAGCCCTTTAATCTTTGTCATCATTTTCTGTTGTTATTTTTTATCTTACAAAGTTTTTCTGTGCCAGGATTGTACCCAGCAACCTATCATGAATGGAAACATAGGCCAGTCACCACAAGATTGGAAGACAAGAGACAGCTATTTCTTAGCTTCCTGCTTGATGGAACTGTGGTAGCTTAACTGTGAGACTTTTCAAATCAGGTTTTCCTCCATCTTTCTCTCAATTTCTACAGCGTTTTTTGACACTTGGACATACTTTGTTTGTATTATGGAGATGGGGGCTGTTTGTTTATTTGTGGAAGGGGAAGTAGATGCTTGTGTTGCAGCGTGTGTGCTTGGTGACACCAGGCTGGGACAGCCTGGCTGGTCCCACACTGCCTGCTCTCTGCTTTCCATTGCAGCTTACAGGCGTAAAGCTGAGGCTGAAGTGAGTGCTTGGTTATGCCGGCAGTAGGAATTTCAGAAAGTTCTGCCAGGGTGAACTGGAAAGCTTTAAATGAGAATTGTCGATCCTAGGTATTCTGAAGTCAGAGCAAGCCTTTCTTCACAGAGCTATAGTTCCCAGCAACTGAGACCATAGCTTGTTAGCCACTTAATGTTAAACCAGTTTGGCCATTCTAACAGTGCATCCAAGACTGAACCTCTTATATTTCTTGAGGCAATGGTGAAGGATGGCAGTGACAGTCACAATTCTAGTGCTAATTACAGTGAGTTCTGGAGCATTTGGGACTTGGTTTGGACCAACAGATCTATTCTTTTTTGTTAACTTTCAGGTGTTTTTTTTTTCTTTTTGGTGGCGTTGTTTCATTTTTTAAATGCAGTAATGTCTAGCGTCTCCTGTGAAGAGCAGATCTTCACTCTTTTCTATATGCTAAGATAGTTCCTCTCCTAAAGAGTTTAGGCTGGGGTTTTGAAGGCATTAAGTTCAGTACAAATGTTTGAGGGCTAGGTTTCAAAGCTGAGATAGGGAAGATGGATTTAAAGCTGAGGGGGGGGAAGAAGAGGCACAGAGTGAAGAAGTGACTTGCCAGTGCAAGAGTTACAACTGCAGATAAGACTTCAGTTTCCGTACTCCCTGCGTAGTGTCTTATCTGCTATTTGAGGCCATCTCTAGTCTGTTTGCAGTCTGCACTATTGGGAATTACTTAAAAGTCGTACTCTGAAAATAAACGTGCCTGACTACATAGTGCATTTTTTTCCTTTTGTTCTTTAGAGATCATAACTTCTGAAAGCTCTTCTGCTGTAAAGAGAGGAGAGGGTGTCTGTAGGGCTCCTATAGCTTTTTGTAATAAGCCTGACAAAAGGTGGTACTGAAAGAGCTAGAATTTTTCCATTCTTTTCTGTTCTTTTTTTAAAGCCAGCTGTGAATACGTTGGATCTACTTGTTTACCTTCTCAGATGTTGTGAGGGACAGCACTAATTTCCCTTGCAGTCTGACAGCCCAACCCTTGCGTAGCTGATTCACTGCCTACAACAAGGACTCAGTTTTATCAAACTGCTTTCCGCCTTGTTATTTTCCTGCAGCTTGTCTTGTCTCATATATGTATGCAGAAGGGTGCTGTTGTCCTGGTGCTGCCAGGTGACCTCACAGGCAGCAAGGTTCACTGCCAGCTCTGCCTGGTGTTGAACACCTTGAACTCAGCGAACTGGGTAAAACAGAGCATGATGGGAACAAATGCCAATATTCTTGCTTCATAGGGGCCTGTTGAGCAGAGAGTGCAGCAAATAGGCCTGGCCCCCAGTTGTAAGCCTGTGCAAGGTATTACCTGAAGCACCCTGTGTACCACCTGTTGGGAGATGCAATACCCTGTGATTTCAGACCTTGGGTAAAAGACAGCTGATAATAAGAGGGAAAAGTTACAGCCTTTTCCTGTTCTCTTCTCCTTGACTTATAGCGTTGTTTCTTTCATCTCCATACTTCACTCTTTCCAAGTGGGTGTTTGTCTTGCTCTGAGCTTGTTGTTAGCACCCTTCATAAGAAACAGATAGGAACGGGGGCAGGCAGCAGTTCTGCCACTGCCAGGAAATTGAAAAGGGATTGTGCACTCCTTGCAACAGTTCTCACTCAAATTGTTTCAGGAGCTGGGAATGCCCTGAGCTTTGCATGCCCGTGTTAAAATTTGTGGGCAGCTGTAAGTTCTGGTTTGCTCTGCTTCATTCTCTCTTCTCTAGTCCCACTGAAGTTATCAGGTGGGTACTGGGCATAATGCCACAGGGAATAGCACCTGCTCATCATGTATCAGCAGTATCCTCAGACACATTGTACTTGCTTTTGCTTCAGAACTCATGCACATAATGTATTTGTTTTTTTTTTCCTTTAACTTCTGTGTCCTCCAGGAGTGTACTTGAAGAAATGAAGAGGGAGTCTTGACATGCAGCAGTGTGGCTAGCAACTGTATCATTCTCATCTAGTATTTGAGTAGTGCCTGAACAGATACTGCTTTGATTCTTTGAACTTTGCATGTTTGTATTCCACAGAATTGGTGCTGAAGTCATCTCATAGTTTATTTTAATGGATCTGTATCACTTAGGTAATGTTTTGTGATTGATAATCATTCTACTACTTTTAGGAAGAGATTACAATGTTATCTCTGATTCACAAATTAGTCTTTGCCGATGTGAAATACTACTGGCGAGTACTGTCTAGGAATTAGGTGAAACTGCCATGGGAGATAGATTCCTTCTCTTTTTTATAGAGCCCTGTGCTCTTCCCCTGAATACCTCCATTGGACATGTTTCTGAAGCTGCTACAAGCTAAAAAATTCCCGCTGAAATCAATAAGAAGTACTTGCACATGGCATCTGTGTTCCATCAAGCTCAGCACCTTTCATGTGCAACCATATACAGGGACCCCAGGTGCAGATTTTGACCCAAGTGGGGTGGTTTTTTTTTGGTAGAAAAACAATGAGGTTCGTGTAGAAGATGAATACAGTGCAAATGGGAAGTGGCTGTGATTGGAGGGGTTATCAGCACATGAATCAAAAGGTTATATTTGTTCCAAAACAGTGCTGAGCTAGCAAGCCTCGTTTCAGTAATTGTCTTACTAGTTATAAACAAACAGAAAACAATGTATTCGTGTTTTTAAAATTTAGGATATAAGTTCAGTTCATGGATGCAAAGTCTGTCAGGAGTCTGCCTTGTTGGTATAAGATCTCAGCACCACTGAACTTGAACATTTAAGATTATGGACACAGGAACCCCAGAGATGGGGGTCTCAGAGCAAAATGTAGTAGGTTGCTTCAAGGGCTTGCCTGAATGAGCAAACTCAGTGGACTATCTACTGACCAAGACAATAACTAGTTTAAAAATCCTGTAGAATAGACCAATGTCAATAATTTACCATTTATAAATTTGGTGAATTTTATGGATTTTTTTTTTTTTAAATCCTGTTAAATTTTACCATCAAAATAATTCATCACAACAGAATGTGAAATGTATGTAGTAAAGAAAGCATTTTTCTTAGTTTATGGAAGCAATGAACTTTTTCCCATCTATTGAAAGGCTCTTCTAAATCTTTCTGCAATGGTAAAACATGTGAAGGGCTTTTTTTAAGTGACTCTTGTGGCACAGAAAAATCTCAGTATAAAAAGGGATAAATCTCTTCACATAATAACAACATTTGATTGTAGCCCTGCTGTGTCATTGTCTAGTTTTTTTCAGCTACAGAGTCCTTTGTGTCTTGTAGTGGTTACAGCAACATTTATCCAACTTACACATGGCATTTGGGCAATTTCAGTAGGCAGAAGATCATCTTTGACCTTCCATGAGGGTTTTACCTGCTGCGAGAAAGCAGAATTTTATCTATGATGTAGTGCTGTAGTGACTCATCTTGCTTTTGAAAAAGTGCATAAATGATGAAAGGAGCCGTTTTGGTGTTCATCTTTTTTGCTAACTAGTTAGTGAATCTAGCTTTATCTTACTCCTCATCCAGGATTTCCTGCTACAGGAATCCCAGATGCCAATACCACGTTTTCCATCCAGAATGACTTACTCAGAGAGCAGGAGGTCAGCATGGATGAGTTACTTTCTCCCTTCAGGGTTTGAACACAGCAGGGGTTTGAGCACAGCAGAACCATTTTTTGCAAGGTCTTTAATACTGGTTATAGGATCTTGAGAAACTCAGAATAGTGTTTTGCACTTTTAAGCTGTTCTCTGACCTTTACAATTCTTTGGATGTTCACCTTACCCCATTAACAGCAAATATAATCTCCTCCCACTTATCAGCGCTGAAAGTATTTATTAAAAAAAAAAATCTTGAAATAGATATTTTTGCTGACTTTGTTCCTTAATTAAATCTCCATAACAATGTTTTTTTTTTACATCCTTCCCCTTGCATTAAATTATCTATGCTGATTTCATTATGTGTTCTCTCTTCAAAAGTTGCCTATGGATTTTTTTCAAGTCTCCTTTGTTAAAAGCAGCTGCTGCAGTGAGACCTCTAAGAGTAGAAAGTGGTATTTATTCCAGACACTTCTCCCTGGTGGTGGGACCTGTGCATCTACCAGGTATTTCTTCACTTCTCAGATACTAGGAAGCAGAGGCGTAGGGAGGTGACGTGTTTACTTATGTGGGATGAGCTGTCACAGCTCACTTGCAGCTCTTGTCTCATCCCTGAGAATAAGAGCCACAAGTCTGAAGCCTTCTCACTCAGGACCCATATTAAGAGAGCTTTATGTGATTAGGTTGCATATACTGATAATCTTGTTTCCTTTTACACATCCCTTTACACTGTAAGAAAGCTATGAATGCGGTCATAGAATAACTTTGGGTGCAGTGGGCCTCTGGAGGTCATCTGTTCGAGGCAGGTCCAGTTAGAGAAGGTTGCTCAAGAAATCTACTAGCAAAATTTTGAATATTATCAAGAATAAAGTTTCCTTTTGGGCAACTGTTTTTTAGTGTTGACTACCCTCACATTGAAACAAGTCTTATTTCATTTTCAAAGATGGCCTTTCTCTGTCTCTAGGTTATGTTTTCTCCCAGCCCTTTCCTTTTGGTGGATAATGTTTGCCATCCCTTGGAAAACTCAGAAAAAAAAAGTTGTGAAAAGTAATTACTATTTCACCTGGTATTTTAAAACAAGTTGTAAATAAAACACATGAAATTAGGAATAGAGTGTTTGTTGTTTTTTTAAAAGCCATTTGCATCAAGAGAAACAAAATAGGTTTTGGTTATGAAGCAAATTACAGCTGTGTTACAGAAAGGAGGTGGAGGTGGGGATAGAAATAAGTGAGTGATGCATATGTATCAGAATTCAAACTGTGGATGTTGTAACTTGCCAGCAGTGTTCCCCCAGACAGAGACGTCTGATTGGCAGCAGTACAAGACATGGAAAGTGGAAAGCATAAACACGAAGAGACCAAGCACTGTGTATAAAAATGTATAATCTTTTTGCAGTAGAGGTGCACCAGAGAGTCTTCCCAGCAGCTCATGGCAAGAACTCTCAATTCTATGCCCAGCAGGCAGAACATTTAGGGAAGTTGCTTTTGTGATGAGACGATCTCATACGCATCTCTCTCTCCTACCTCTGGCTTTGAGAATCAGTCTGCACACAGCAAAGTGTTTTAACACTGCAGTTGTCTAGCACAGGCCTCACTGTCTTATGATGTGTGACAATAGTTCTGCTTCTCTTTCTCAAATCCCTTAAAGTAAGTCTACAGACAGGAACACATCCGAGTGTTTCAGGGGCCTGTAGAGATTTCAGAGTCTTGGTTTGTCTCCCTGCTAAATAGATGTTTGTCCATCTACTGAACAGCACTTAAGTGCTACTGAAGTCACTTTATAAACTGGATTACTCCAGAAAGCACTAGGAGTTAGCACAAGCTGATACATCTCGTGGAGAGATGAGACTATTTCCTTCCAGTAGCTTGCCTAGGGTTTCTGGATTTACATATGTAAATATGTAATATACTGTACTTCTGGATTCAGGCTCAGTTCAGAGACAACCACAGCAGAGTCATCTGTAGTATTTAAGACCTTGCAACCCCTCCATTGTCCATGCTGCCTCTGCCAGAAGCAGCCTCTTATTAACACACCATTTCTGGAGGCACCATTTGATCTCTTTGGTCCTTGTTACCAATTTCAGTAATCTGGGTAGCTTAGTTCATGTTTGGGTGCTATTTCTGACAGCCTTTGCCTGCTAGCAAATTAGCTGATGGCAAGTAAATGCAGGGTTGTTTCGGGTCAAGTTACCCAGAGGTTTGAGAGGTGTGGGGTTCAGATGTGGGACTGCACTTAGCTGAAAGATGGAAGTTCTTTTTTTACTAATCACGTTCTAGTACAGAGGACATGTTCATATGTATTCAGGCTGCTGTTTTGTGTCTTTCAGTGGGGTTTGAGCAATTAAATGGAGGAGGCACTTGTCCTTCCAGAGCATCCCTGTGGACAGCAGGATCTGAACTCCTCTAGCATGTAGAGATTGAAATTCCTTCTCTACTGCAGTCAGGAGATCTAGCTGTTAATTTAAACAGGGTAAGGACTTCACCAAGAAATATCAGAATTTGCTGATCTAAAATTATAAACTCTAGTTATACATTCATAGAAAAGTATGAAAATTTTATTATTCTCTTTTTCTCTTTGCACTTTTACAACAAGGCAAAATAACTAAAAAAAATTGCTTCAGAAATGAAATTTGCTTTGATGGTTTAAAACCAATGGGTGTTTTGTGACTGAGCTGTGAAACCCTGAAAACTGGATTCATAATGATCTCTCAACACAGACTTAACACTGCTACCAGGAACCTCTGCAATTTCTGCTTCTCTACAAAATGTGCTGAACCTCTATGATAGATAAAAAATCTCATATTCTGCTTTCTTCTGTTAGTAAATGACTCGGTGCAAGCCTTTTAAATGTATATAATACATGCAAAAATAAATGTTCTGCTTCTGAACTAGCCCATTTAGATTTTGTACAGTTTGGAAAATAGAATCTGATTTTGCTTTATAAGATCTATTTCTTTTTCTAAATTTCGTAAATTTGTTGCATTTGAGATACTTTTAAATGTTAACTAGTGTATCTTTGGCACACATAAATGATTTAGATGACCTGTGTGTATTATGTACTTCGGAGTACATAATCTGGTTGGCAGTGCACGCAGCAAGTTTATTTCAAGCAGAAATGCTTCATGAAGTTTAGAAATATTTTGGAGAAGGACTGAGTAATATATGATTGTGAAATGAACAAATTACAACTTGGATGACTATTGCTTTTGGAAGTAAAATAAGAGGTAGGTATGGCCTCCATCTACTGGAATTAGGGTTAGGAATTTTTCTGCTGGCTTTAACAAAAGGTAAATCAGGTTGTTAGCAGCTATCACACAAGCAGCCTATAGTTCAGGTGCTATAATAAATTAAAAAGGTTAAGCAGGCTTTGGTGGGGTTTTTTTGTTTGTTTTTGGTTTTTGGTTTTTTGGCTTGTTGTTGTTGTTGTTGTTGTTTTGTTTTTTTCCACCGTGGACTAGAAATTACTTAGCCCTTGAAAAGCCTTTCATTTGGAAGCCATGGCTTGTCAAGGCTGACAAAGATTGCTGTATGCTGGCAGCTGACTCAAACAACTATCTACCAACAAAGTATCTGCAAGTAAGTCTCCGAGAGGTTGAACGGTGACTTTCTGGTAGGTATATTCCAAAGGCAACAAGAAGGTGGGAAAATGAAAAACTATAAAACAGTACCAGAAATACATTTACCTGTTCTGGATTCTTAGTGTAGCAGCCAGCAGCTGGATGTCTGCAGCAGCATCATACAAGGGGACCATGTACATTTGATTTCTCTGAAGACCAACTTGAAAATGTGTTTGTTCACTGGGAGACAAATGTGTGCATCCTCAGAGCCTGTTTGAGACTTCAGGTCTGGACTATACATATGCAAGTAGAGGACCTCTTTTTGCATGTGTTTTTGCATTTGTAGGTTGCATGTGTTACGTACACAAACATGTACGGATCCATTAGCAGGAGGTGATGCTAGTTCACAGCAGCTGAGAGTTCAAGTATTTGCTTTTCAGACTGAAATTCCTGGAGGTAATACAGAAAATAAAAACCTTTCTTTTTCTGCTCTCAAAGCTGCTAAAAAAGATACATTTAATGATGATGGTTACTAAGAAAAATACCTTCAATAAAACCCCACTTACTGTATTTTTTTAATACAGATTCCTTCTGACCTGGTGAGTGAACTAAAACATGTTGCCTGCAAATATGTTTGTATGACTGCATGAGTTGTTTCTTAGAATATTTAAGTTGCAGAATTGTGATAATTGGATGGGTGATGGCACAGGCTCATTTGAGCACCTCAGCAGAGGGAACTAGTTCCAAAAGGCAATGTGCAACTTCTGCAGGTAGGAGACAGTGCCCCTGGGGCTAGTGAACCCCCACCAGCAGATAGACAGAACTGTTTGGTTTATGAATCTGCAGTGCCTTCTTGTTTCTGCCTGTTAGTACTATAACCACATTGATTTTGGTTTGCATGCCAGAAGAACTGTTCTCCCACAAAGAGGATCCTTTACCTTCCTGTGTGTGCCAGTGTAGGCACCCCCAGGCTGCCAATTAGACCAGCAGCTTTCAATCTTGCTTTCCATTCCTTCCTTTGTGGTTGCAGAGCAAGGTTCCAAGGTGCGGGACCAAATGCTATGCTGTCAGTGGGCTTTCTAAAACTGGGAAGGACAGGCTTACATCCCAGGAGTTTTTAAGGCACAAAACTGTCTGTGATTTAAGAGAAAACTGATGTAGGGAACATCTGAACAAACAAATGCTTTGAAAGAAATTTGTAATGTACTTTTCAATTTCAGTGTGACTTGACTGACAGCAGCTTAAGTAATAAGTAGAGCTAAATCCCCTGATGACCTGCTTGATTCAATACCTTCAGGTCAGTACAGAAGCACGTGTGTGGTGCCTTACCTCTGCAGAGACAGATTCACCAGCCTTAATACACCTGTTAGAAATTTAACTGCTGCTGAGCTAGATACTCCTGGATGCTAATGAGCTTTGTTAGAATTTGTATTGAGTGTCCTCTTGAACACTGCTTCACAGAAGACCACTCGTTTCTCCTGTAACCAAAAAACAGCCCCACTACTATGAAAACCACTTCACGAAAGGATTTGTCTCACTTTTTATCTCCTTTGGACTGGGTTGCAGGTTCAAAGAGGTGCAAAGAGAACCCAGATTTCCTGACATCAGTGCATTTCATCCCACATGCTGAATGCTGTGCATTTCTGTTAGAGACAGTAAAGCAGTGGCCTAGGTTTTGCAGGATGCCTAGAGTCTCCAGGTTTATGCCAGGCGCAGGCAGCAGATGTCCTGTCTTCCAGATTGCAAGGAAGAGCCACAGCATTTTCCTTTTTTAATGTTGCATATAGACATGCAAAGGCTTAGAATCACTTGCTTGGGGCTGGAGGAGGTATGAATGCATGTGCCAACATTAGATTAAGTGCTGAATTTTCAAATATATAGCTGTCAAAGTTTGGGGGGGAAACCAGTATACAGTATATACTTAGCTACAAATCAGCAATAGTAGGTGTTATGAATGTGCATGTGATTCAAAGCAAATTTACTCTAGAATACACCTCCATTAATTCTTCCTTTTTTTTTCAGATGCCCTTTGCCTCTGCTTTTGATTTTTTATAGATTCTCTGCAAGCTTATTTCTGAAAAAGCATTTTTAAAATAGCATAGGTTATCTGCAGTCTGCACTGTGTAGCTGTCCTACTGTGTGTTGTCATATCACATCTGCTAGATCTTGCTTGGGCTTTTGAGGATTTGCATTAGAGTTTCCTTTTCACAGTGCAGCGAACTGTGGGAGTTGAGCGTGCTGTGTTTTGAGACCTGAGTCTTTAACTATAAAAAAATAAAACAGTGTTTCCTGTCTGTCACTTGTTTGTGTGACTGCAGCAATTTCAGCTTGGATAGGCTTGAGCAAGCTGGGAGTTACTGCTGTCAGAACAGCAGCTTTGAAGGCTTGAAAATGTAAGCGCCAGCCAGTGAAGCAAACATCTGTGACATGCACTGTGGGTCCAAGCATGAAAGCCAGAGAGAAAGCAATGGCTACCTGGCAGACGTTTTCAGGTGACTGACATACTGCTGTCTGTATAGCAGTTTTTAATCAATAGGAACTAACAGTGATTTGAAGACCATTTCTTTCCAGTCCCCCAGTGTACATCTTGATGTATTTGCAAAGGAATAAACCTTTGTAATACCACAATCTCTCACCCATGTTGCCTACAATTCTTTGTCGCCTTGAATGTTTAAATGTAGTATTTCCATTCCTTGATATATCATTATGTTAATTTTTTACCTGCACAAATGTACTATCTGGTTCACAGTAATTTTTTCCCCACAGTTACATAAATTTATTGCATGTGAAAACATAGTACAGTCATACAATGTACCTATCATTTGGCTCACTGATCTTTTTACAATCAGTATATTTTAACTTAATGTAACCTATTTGTAACCCCCTTTATTTATTGGTATCAAGTAACATACTTTGAAATTGATGGATTTTATAAAGCCATGTTTCATTTTGTGATTGCAGCATTTTTCTTCTCCAGTTATTACACTGGAAATAGATGATGAACAAAAGCTGATATTTTAAAAAGAAAAAAAATAGTTGTTACGATAGGAGCCTGCAGACGGGGCTCTGAGGTGAAAAACAATGACAGGTATAATGTGGACTTCTTTGCACTTTCTTAATAGTTTGTGCTTTGTCTTAAAAATTCCCTGGGAAATTAACAGTAGGCACCATAGCAGCAACAGCTAAAAAAATGCCCTTGTGAATAAGAGTTTCCTGGATGGGTGAACAACCACGTGTGGAGCCATGCCAAATCAGAAGAAATCCATCTCAGCAGAGTGGCTCAACCAAATGCAGCAAGTTGCATGCTTTGTGCTTCTGTAGTCAAAGTTGTAAAGTGAATTGCCAAAGTCAAAGTGTGCCCCTGTAGAAGATTACTTTATGGGCAAGCTGCAAAAGAACAGTAGTGTTTGATGAGTCTGTCCTTGTGAAGAGGACAGAGAGAGGAAGAGAGCAGAGAAGCTCAATGCTATGTTCCAGCATTTCGTATAACTGCAGCTACAATCAAAAGAAGATGGCACAACTCAACATCATCCCAATAGGCAGATCTGCCTGTAAATCGCTTACCTGAAAAGGAGTCTTACATGATGAGTCTCTTAGGACCAATCTCATTGGCAGGTATTGGCGTTGTTAATGGCATACAAATATCTAAAACTGTGCCTAGAGCACAATCATAGTTCCTAGAAAAGTAAATAGATGTGCTGCCTTCCCTTTCCTTTTAAATAAAGACCTGAGCAGCTTCACTTGTGAAAGAAGGAACAGAGGGAGTACCATGTAAGTCTTCCACCTTGAAGTCATCTGTGGGTCCTACTCTGCTTTTCTGTCCCTCGCAGAGGAGGTGGTGACAAATGCATACATCATCATGTGAAGCAGCTGTGATTTTGAAACTTGCAGGGTGTGGCCACAGTCAGACATTATGTGAGCTGCCTTTGAAATAATCTCCATGATAAGGAGACTGATCAGTGTGTGTGAAGCTAGAATGCCAAGGGCTTTTCTCTGTAAGATGTTTTGTAGGCTATCAGCATCTGAGATCCTCTAATTGGTGAGGGTTGTACAGTTGCAGAGAAAGAAGAGATCCACAGAAGAGGCTGTGTGTCACATAGACAGATCTGAGATCTCCTGTGTGCCTTCAGGTAATCTAGGCTTCAAATCTGCTTTTCCTTTACCAGTCCTCACTGGAAAGATTAAATCGACCAAACCTGCATATGCCACTCTGCATACTGCCATGCCTCTTGAGCTTAGGAGAGTAATTCTGACAGCATTGTTCTAAAAGGCTGAGGCAAAGTTTTTATCCCGTGTATCCAACGTGGCCTACAAGTCCCTGTGAGTGCCAAAGGATGTGAGCTCTTTTTTCTCTGTTTGCAGTTTCTCAGCAGATAGAAGGAAGATGATAGGTCCTGCTGCTCTAAAACAAAGCCTTTTAAGTCTAAGGAAAGAGGAGAGAAAAAAGCTACACCACAGCAGTGTATGTGACATACCGCTTTTATTAAAGGCTCATGATTCTGAGTGGACGAATTCAATTAATTATAATTTGAATGTATAAACAAATTATAATTTGAATGTATAAACAAGAGAATTGCTCTCTGTTGTGAAGACACAGAAGTCTGTTTTGCTCTGTTTAGTTAAAGCTTACTGGACCGTCACAGGTAACTTAGCATACGAAGAAAAGACCTCGCACAGTGCTGTTTTTCAGAGTAACAACTTCAGGAAAGCTTGTTCATTTGGTAATTATAGAGCAAGGCTATTCACCTCGTATTTAGTGATAAGAGTTATATATTGCTTAATACCGTTCAATGTGGCAAAATAGAGAAAAGTAATGTGAAAGGAATAAAATTTTTGCAAAGCACATACAGGAATCCAGGACCAGTGTGCTAAAGGTCTCAATATCTGCTGCCCCAGTCCCATGCTGTAACTGCCTGCCTCTTGTGCTCAGCAGAACTGCAGTGCTAAATCCAGGTGCAATTGTCCTTACTCTCACCACATACGATTAGATGCCTTGCAAATAAAATCAAGTCATCCTGAGGTGAAAGAAGAGGAGCAGGCCATTTGTTGGCTTTTCCCTTGTAACATTTTCCTTGCCTCTATTTCCAGTGCCTGGAATACTGGCCTTCATTTTGGTCTTCCAAATTTTGCAAATAATTCTCTTCCAAAATTCTGTGAAAATAGTTCTGCTCTGTGGTAGAGCGAGGAAAACCAAAAATGTGAATTGTAATACTTGCTATCACATTCTTGGTAAGTGCAGTGCGTTACTAGTACTGTTAAGATTACCACAGCATCTTTACTTACTCTTCTTTGTACCTGGAGCCAGTAGCAAGTTTGGAGTTACTAGAACAATTGTGAGCTCCTACTTTGATCTCTATTAGCTTTTTGCTGTCTTCTGCTTGCGTTGATGTGTTCATACTGCAACAGAAATGAACAGTCTTTATTGTATGAAAACATGCTGTGTAATTCTCTGAATCGCTCTAAGTGAGATTCTAAATGTGATGATTAGAAGGAGCAGCAACAACAGCAGTGTGCTTAGTGTAGTGGGTGACTAATAGAATTTGACCACTAAGAAGCTTCTTCTCCCAGCATTTTGACTTTTCATTGAGCCAGCTTCTCAAATTGACCATTTCTTCCTTAGTTGTCATGGAAATATTAGGCTAAAAATCACTTCAGATGTGAAAGGAATGTGTGCATACTGATCCAGAAGTATGATAAATGTATGAAAATAAGAAAAGCAGTCCTTACTGTGATACTGTCAATTACAGTGCTAAGCTGCTGGCTCTGCTCTTACACCCAAGTGCAGAAGATATTTGCCTGGTATTACTTGTATTTGTTCTCCAAAGACTTCGCTGCAAGACTACCTTTGTAGAGAGATACTGCATGGCAGGTGCTTTATTGACTTCCATTGCTCCTGATCAGAGTAGATACGGGGAATTTTAATATTGCATAACATGGCTGCTAAAAGCAAAGAAACTGTTGTTGAAAACCATTCCGACAGTGACTAAAGAAAGCTTAGCACTTATAAATATGAATAGATGAGGCTCCTGTCTGAAAGAGTATGCTGAGTAGTGACAGAATGGGCATAACGTGCAGGAGGAGTAGGGAAATGCTGAGCTCTGTAGTGCTTTAGTTTTGGCATGCACACAGCTTCAAAGGTGGCTCTTGGGAAAAAATGTGAACAACTGACTCAAGGGAATGCTGCTCTGTTTCTAACATGAAATTCAGTTATGCTTATCAGATGTGATCAAAGTCTAGCCCAAGAAATGCTGTAGCAAGTGTCTTAAATTAAACTGTCTTTGATGTAAATATGAACGTGAGTCCTCCCTAAGTCTGAGTCTCTGTGAGTCTGTCCTTAGCTGGGTTTGGAGTTGAGAGGTGTCCTTTCTCATGCTGTTTTCTCCCTTCACAGAGCAGGCACAGAGTAAAGTTGTGGCTTACACCTTCTAAGCAGTAATAATTGATCATAAGGTTGATGTAATTTTCCACTTCTGTTGATCAGCAGCAATGCCTCCTCCACTCATACTGCAAGATCAAGGGGAATAAAAACTTGTTGTGGTGTAGAGGGCTGTGTTTGAGGCACTTGGCTTCCTAGGGCTATTTCTGAAGTTCATAAATTATCTCCTGCTCAAGGCTGTGCCTGAAGGCATAATGCAGTCATGGTTATTTAATTAAGACCTTAAAATACTGTTGCCCTGATAAAAGCAAGGAGTTGATGGTTCACAGGCTTCTGCTGCAGGAGACAATTAACTTGAGGCCTAGAGGATTAACTAGAAGCCTAAAGGATGTCATTGTTACGCTGGGACGGGGGGGGGGACTTGCTTCTTCTGGGACAACTCAGTGGCTGTAAATAGGAATAGGGAAAGGAGTCCCAGCTCTGCCCATTCTTCCTCTTTGATGGATCGTGCCTCTACGTGCTATTTTTGTAAGCTTATTGCTGTGTAAGTTTAAACCTTCATGACCAATGAATTCATTTGACTGGCTGAGCAGAAAGGGGGAGTTACTTGCATAGACAGGAGAAATAGGAGAGTAGGTTATTTGGTCATAATTTCCTGAAGTGAGAACAAATAACAATGACAGCAAAAACTCTGTAGATATACTAATTAATTTTGATAAGAAAATAATTGAGTCAGTTGTAACCAAGGTGGCAAGCAGTTTTAAAATATGTTATTTTAGAACTTAAGCTGATATAACTCCTGCATTTCAAAAGCTATTTTATGTAATCTCAGTCATGAATAGGTAACCATGTATTTTATTTTGCCTGCAGTTAGTACTTTAAGATCTGAAAGCAAATTTGGTTTCTAGTTATTATGGACTCAACTACCACACAGTTAAAAATGCTTTGAGGATTGCAAGTTTTTCTCGAATATGTTGCTCACTTGCAAATGCTGATGGTGAACAACTCATCGTTAAGCTGATTTACATAAAAACATTGTATGCCTGTAGGCTCCAGAATTTCATTAAAGTCTCAATGTTAGTGCAGCTCTTAAAATCTGCTGTTTGCAAATGTCTCTCTGAAATAGCTTTTCTCTCCCGGATGAAATGCAGGTAACTTGTTACAGCCCAGCTCATTCACTCAGGTTGGTGCCTATCAGTCCTTTTCTTACACCAGTCCATGAAAGGCAGAGCAGATAAGATAGCACTGTTGGGTTTATCTGTAAATAATATAATATAATATAATATAATCTGTAAATAATAATAATATAAAATTCTTGCCTGCTCTGGGCTGGGTCCTTCTGTCTTTATGAATATGGAGCAAATCGTTTGTTGGTTGCAATGGGTTGAGAGATGACACATGACTCAGCACCGGGAATGATAAAACTGTGTCCTTTTTTGTATATTTTTTTCCTCCTGATCTCATATTTCAGAAAATGATTTTAGGAAGAAATGATAATTTTTAAGAATGTGAGCTGCCTGAGCAAGCCAAATTTCAATCTTCTTAACTGTGCCATGCAGTAAAACTTGTGAAGTCAGTAGTAGTCTGAGAATATGCACCTGTGTAAACCCCAGATTCTTTTCCTAGCTGTACAAAGGCTAGAACACCTTTTTAGTAAAAGTATTCTGCATCTTCAGCTGCTGTGACTTAGCATAACCATTCTGCCACTGACCTTTCCTGCAACAGGGAGCTGAGGAAGTTTTGCCTTGCTCTGCCCCGCCTTGACTTCTGTTGTTGCTCTGAATGCCAGCCTGAACAGGACTTTGGTGGAAGCTCTTGATCATGGTGAAGTAGGCTTCCACAAGAGCTGCTGGATGGCTGTAGAATTCTAATGCATTCTAACCTCTTCCCACTCAGACAGTATGTGAGCCAGCCAACTGACAGTAAATCCCATTGCCAGTTCCCTATGAAACTGCTCTGCTCTCTCAAGCTCCTGCTCCACTCAAGCCTATGATCACTACAGATCAGAGTTTTGTTTTCTTTGCTTCCCAAACCTGATTTGTCCTGATTCCTTCTTTCCCACCCACACTCCTAACTGTCCCTGCTACCTTCATCTCTTCCTTCAACGTGGGCACTTCTGCAGTGGGTTTGTTTTCCTCTTGTGTACTACTCGGCACAGCAAGATTCCTCATACATACTCAGCAAGATTCTTCCTGCATGCAGGAGAGAAACCCAGACGGGGCACAGCCAGAAAGAACTTAGATCTGCATTGCAGAAAAAGTGCCTTAGCATCAGTCTGGAACATATTCAGCACAGAAAAGATTTCCTGAGCATTTAGATGGTGAAATCAAAGACGTCTCAAACCAAATTTTTTGAAGAGACTGTTTTTTTGGAGAGGTTATTGATCTTTAATATAGCTTTACATGAATACTAAAAGATAAATGCTCAGTAAACTCACTACTGCACCAAATTAATATGAGTGAAAAGAAAGATCATCAGAAATCTTTAATGAGTAAAAATAATCTTAACCTTACTGCTACAAATTTCTGCATGAAATTTTCTTGGTGTGCATCTCCGTATATCTGAGGCAGACATCCAGCATGCTAAATTTACATGCGCGCATCTTTGAAAACATACAGGCACCTGAAGACAGGGTTTATAACGGAACATGTCAACCAGCTTCAGTAATAAGCAATGCTAGGAGCCCTGCTTATTTTTTATTAGTGAGTCTTGCCAAAAAGGCAGTTTTTATGAGTCAAGTACATAAGCAATATTCTACTGAAATGAGATTTATATGCTCTTCACAGAACCACTTTGTTATATTTCTCCTGTAATAGGAACTCCTGGTTACCTCTATGTTCCTATGGCATGATGACAGGCAGGTAGTAAAAATGGTATGGGTTTACCTGTCTTGTGCTTTGGAGTCTGCACCTGAAAAATTACTGAGTACCAGCAGTTAATCACAGTGCAGTTGTGAGTAAGCAGACTTGTATCACTTCATGTGAACTGCATAGTAATAAAGGTAGGTTGTATATGGCTAGATGCAAAATCAGTGTAGCATGGAGGCACAAACAAGGGAAGCATGGACAGAAGACACTGTGCCACTGACTATGAGGAATTTATTGTTACCCATTAGGTACTATAACGTACTGATTTACGGTGTGACTCTGTGGTTCTTGGAGGCAGGCAGCTGCTAAATGGAATTGTCAAGCAGAGGGAACAGAAGTGAAAGTCAATAATAGAGAGTACCCAAACATCGCAAATAACAAAACAAAGAATTAATGACAAATATATGATAATCAGCTTTCTTGCTACAAAGATAAGTCTAGCCATGAATGTGCATTCTTGTGAAGAAAAAAGTCTGTGATAAAACCAAGAAGGAAAACTCAGAAGATGAAATAAAATTTAGCTAATCTGATCTGTTTTTCATATATTTCTGTTACTACTCAAGTAATATATCTTGCACTGTTGCAGAGTTAAGGTTATTCAAATGTTCTGTCTCTGCATTTCTTCATCTTGGTAAGTTTGGATATTTTGGCTGAAATTTGATCTTGATAAGTTTTCTGGGGTTATACTACTTGATTTTCAGATCTTATAGTTTCCTTGCAGATATTTTTACCTGAAACTGTCAGTGTGTACTGGTTAAACTTACCTTCAGACACCTTTTTCTTTCCTGAGTTACTACTCTACCACTATAATAATCTTGAAGTTGAGATTTTAAAATCTGGTATCTTGCAGTTCCTGAAAAAAAAAAAAAAGAAAGAAAAAAAAAGTATTGTGGGAGTCTGTGTTCAAATGTGCTTGTGCACATGTCTGTTTTAGACCAGGACAGGAAAAAAAGTTGTCAGAAAATTGGAAGAAATTCTGCAGCTGGGATTAAACAAAATATAAAAATGAGAGAAATTAACTTTTTACAAGGGTAGACAGTGATAGGACATGAGAGAATGGTTTAAAAATAAAGGAAGGGAGATTTAGATTGGATGTCAGGCGGAAGTTTTTTACTGAGAGACTGGTGAGGTGCTGGAACAGGTTGCCCAGAGAGGCTGTGGATGGCCCATGCCTGGAGGTGTTCAAGGCCGGGTTGGATGGGGCTCTGGGCTATCTGGTGTTTACTAGTTCTTGTGATAGGCAACCTTGCATGTGGCAGGGGGATTGGAATTTGATGATCCTTGAGGACCCTTCCAACCCAAGCCATTCTATGATTCTGTGGTTCATGTTTAGGCCTTGCTGGGTTTAAAACTGTTGAAGTCTAAACCAAACACTGAGGAACTTTACAGAATCCCATAGGAGGCTGTATTACTGAACACCTACTAGGAGCAGTTTCTAGCTTAAGGAAATAGAAGCGGAACAGCCTAAAGGCAGTAGTATCATCATCATGTATCAGACAAACAGTTCCTGGAATGGGCAGATTTTCTGGTATAGAATGAGGAATAAGCAGTTGTGGAAGCAAATTTCCCAAGCAAGTTGTTTGCATGGAGCAACAACAGGCACATCTGACAGAAATTATCAATAAGGAATATTGATGCTGCAGGTACAAAGGACCTGCTCTTGTGCTCTGGGTTTCAGGTAGCTACTGATGTGCCTCTAATAGCTGTTTTGACTTCCCATTGTAATTCCTTGTCCTTTTTTTTCCATATGTCACTCCTAGCTTCCTTTTTGCATTCAGTCCCAGTTCTGCAGAGACTCCCTGACTCCTAATCTTTCTCTGCTTTGGAGACTGCTGTGGCCCACTGTAATGAAAGATGGTCTCTGAGTGATCTGATTACAATATCATCCATTTATTTACTTTCCTTCTGGATCTTTTTGGAGGAAATCTTTATGACTCATAAGTTAATTGCTCCCTCTCTGATGTGATTTGCTCTGTTCCCACGCACAACCATGGGCAGCTACCTTTTCATTACTGAATTTTGACACCTCTCATTTTTTATGCACGAAGTTTGCCCAGAAGAGCAACAACAGCTCTTTTAATAATATATGGAACTGATCATAAAAGACACAAAATTTTGAAGACTGACGTTGCTTCCCTGACAGATTTGCTCAGAAATGCTTAGCTAATGCCAACAAAAAGAGCCATGGAGGAAATTACAACCAGACTGTGGAAGTGTCTCATGTCACACGCGCTCCTATCAAACACTGACTGATAAAGCATGTTGACGCCTCCTGCCTCCCCAAAGAATAGTGTTCAAATTTTCCTTAAAACACCAATTAGGATGTAGGGGACTTTCTGGATGGTTTTTTTTGTGTGTGTGTTTTGGAGGGTTTTTTTGTTTTGTTTTGTGTGTGTGTATTTTGTTGATTTTTTTTCATCTTGCTTCATCTTGGCAGTGCTTCTTATTATATTGACTTAAGTCAATATTTAGTGCAAGTTAAGCCCTAGTGAGGATCAGAGAGTTATAAAAGGATGTGAATTTTTGAAAAACAGAAGAGATTTAGGCCAGCTTTGAAAACTGTAGAGCAGTGAAGGAATTGAACTGCCTTAATGCATATCACATGAACCAACAGGAATGATAACACTGACAGGAAACAAGAATGGGTGGATGATGGGCACTAGTATGCCTGTTAGAAGCCTTCAACCTTCAGTATCTCCATCTGAAGTTTATCAGGAGCCCCTACTAGCTTTTATCTCCTCTTGCTTCAGTTTAATATCTAGTGCATTGTTTCCAACTGCTGGATGATATTGAAAGCAGCATAGAATATAGCTTGGAAGAGTAATGTTCAGCTGGTAATTTTGTCGTTAATTCACAAAACTGATTTGGTAACTGAGATAACTCAGGCCTTCCATAGAGAAATAATTTTCCGTGGACTGGATATTTTTCCTGAGAGGGGAGAGGAGAGTCCATGGCAGAGGAGTCCTCTGGCAC
The DNA here is from genome assembly GCA_028571105.1 of Tragopan temminckii. Taxonomy (NCBI): domain Eukaryota; kingdom Metazoa; phylum Chordata; class Aves; order Galliformes; family Phasianidae; genus Tragopan; species Tragopan temminckii. Next base: position 45,155,680 of record JAOWBP010002978.1, read on the forward strand.
AACTCAGACTGGTCAAAGTTGTGCTGTGAACAAGAGGCGATCTCTGTAGTGTCCAGGGCTAAGCTGTGACCAAGCTCCCTGACACCTCCTCAGGAGCACCCACCTATGGAAGGTTGTTGCCTGTAGAGTGCGGTGCAAGGAGTGAAACAGAACCGTATCTTCTTCTGTAGGGTTCATGTTTCTGTCTTGGTGGCCTTGATTTTGGGCAGCTGTGTTTTCTGCACCCATGAGAGTTATATGTGGACTTAAGCATACATCTGGGGACTGTTTTATTTATGTAATGGAGATACCAAGCCTGGTGTATAGGGAATACCTAACTGTTTTCTTCTTGGCAAGTAGTTTGGTAATTGTCACGGCACAAGTATTTCTGAGTGTCTTTAAATATCTCATCACTTGGAAGTTTTGCCA
>JAOWBP010002978.1:45161660-45196102 GCA_028571105.1 Tragopan temminckii
GTGTTGGGTTGTGGTTTTTTTGAAATGGTTCCAAGTTGATAACTCTAGAAAGGCCGAAAAGTCTTACATGCTATACATTGACTGTTTGATTGCACCTGGGTCAGGAAGGATTACATTTTTTCTCCCTTGATGCATGTAGAGACTTTTTGTTGTTTACCTTCTTTTGATGCAAACAACAGCTGGAAACCAGATGCTGGATAGGGGTTTATGTGTCTGGTAGAAATGAAAGGCATTCGTGTATTGGTGCACCTTTCTCACATGCTCAGAATGAGGCCTTTCACCACTTCTGGTGAAAGCACTCCTGGAGAATTCCTTTCAGCTGTCTACAGAGGAACATCATGACATGCCCTTGGACATCATCTTTTTTGTGAGATGCTGAAAAGTAATTCAGTCTGTAGCATGCAGTGTTTTATTGACTGAGGTCTTGCCATTTATTTCCTGATTGCCATCAGTTTATGGGGGACTGTCTATGTTACTAATTCAGTCCCAGTCTTCTCTGAAACCCAGCCAGCCAACCAAGGCAGTAAATACCAGCAGGCTGAGATTAGAATATTTATTTTTCATTATTCACATCTGTTTCTCGGACCTGAATTTGAACCATGTAAGTAAATTTGTCAGATTTAGTGTGGAAGAGTTAATGTTTCTTTATTAACTATTGGCAGTATGTTTAAGGTAATAGAAGAATGTCAGATGACCTGCACTTTGTGCTAAGCAGATATGTAATCTCCCCAACTTCTTCAGTTGAGGTCTTTGCTCATATATGTGAAATAAAATGAAACATCATTAATAAAATGAAACATCATTCACTTTGAGCTGAAGAGGGTTTGTATTAAAAAGAAAGTGTTTTATGTGAGGGTCAAACCATTGTCCTTGGGAGTAGCATTCTCTTTGCATCTTCCTCTGATTTTTCTTGCCTTTCTGGGTTGCAGGCTATTCTGTCTTTGCCAGATCAGAGAGGCTAGCAGTGTTGCAGATTGGTTTCTCTGTTATTTTCTGTTCATTTTTTGCTGTATGACATAAATATTTGGTGCATTGTAAGGCAAATACAAAGCAGTGAAAACAAAAAGAAGAAAGGAACAGCAACCGAGATTATGTAATATTAACCTGGGTGACCCTGCTCTATGAGCGCATGAGAAAAATTCAAGCCATAGATATGAAAAGCACTGTATGACTGTAGAGAAAAATAATGGGCTGATTCTTGCATGTGTGAAGGCTTTCAGCTAAGTATGATCCTTCAGACTCCGGTCCCAGCTGACACCATCAGATGGCTTTCCTCATCTGGCTCTCTACAGTGCATGTGCAGCCCTCTTTACTAAAGTAATTGAAAGTCTGACAGCATCCTGCACCATTGGAAAATGCTGTTATCCTAACTGAATAGATGAAGAAAAGAAGGTATTTGCTCAGCCCTACCCTTTTTCTGGGCTCTCATGTGTCTCTGCATGGGCTGACCCTGAAGTACTGGGAACTTACCCTCTGCAGTCAGCATGAGTTTTAGTGGTGACTGTGGGACCTTAGTGTTTTGTCAGAAATAATAGCTTTGCAGGGAGAAAATCTCAGTAGAAATCTTTTTGTGGATGTAGGCACTGAAGGTTTCTTTAAAGCTCGTTGCCTAGAAGGAGGGAAGTTTTACCAACGTAGTAATGGCATCACAAATTCACCCTGAAACTCAGCTTTCACTCGAGGGACAGGGGGAACAAGGCTTTGTATGCTTGACAGAAACAAACCTCATTTGGCAAAGCTTGGGAAAAAGATCAGGAACAGGTCTCCTGAGGGAAGAGATGGCCTTCTGGGGACAGCACTTTCCCTGCTAGCACAGACTCACCTGCATCTGCAGCCACCCAGGCAGGTTCTGTTTGCGGCTGCAGGTGCAAGGCACCTACCATGATCTGGGCAGCAGCTGGCAGGGTGGCCACTCGGTGTACATCCAATCCTGCCAGCGAGCCTTCCAGGCAGAACAATCAGCAGGATCCTAACACCATGATTTAAAAGCATTGCCACAACCATCAAAAAATCCCACGCTGTCTGCCTGTGCTTTGTTGCAACTGAAAAGACAAAAGAAGTTGGAAACAGTCAGGCTGGGGGCTGGAAGTGGTTGCCATTCTTGTTCGTATGACACCGAGACAATATTTAACAGGCAGTTAAAAGGAAACTTGCTTCCAAAGGGGGAAAAAAAAAGTTGCTGTTAGCTGGATATCTTTGCATAGCGCCAACAGTGCTTTAGGCTGAGTAGCATCTCACCTTTCTTACATTATGGATGTTCTGCTCCATTTGAATTTATCTCCTTACACTCTATCCCAGTTATTAGAGCTGCTCGCCTGCTGATTAGGATGCCCTGCAGTTCATTTGTCAGTGAAAAGTCCTGTCACATTTTATCACTTATGAATCATCAAGCTTGAATATCTGGGAACCAAGAGCTGTATGCTTTGACCAATTCTGACATGGTGAAAGCTAAATGTGAATTTAGGACAATATAGAGGCCTGGGGGTGATAGCAGTAAATGGAGCACCTGTAATCATGACAGAAAGGAACAACCTGGATGAGTGACATCCATAAAGCAGGTTTGTACATGGTAGTTTGTACTTGTAAAGCGTAAGCATTACTATGGTATGGGTGAGCCAAACAGCTTCCTTAGTAGAAAAGAACATTGTCATTGTTATGGCATCTGGAACATTCCTGTGTTTGCTTCTCTTCTGTAACTTACAACGTTACCTTAAATTCATCTTTAGATCAGATATTGTTGTAGAAAAAACAATGCAAGTTACAGCAATTAATTCTAGCAATAGGAAAGATGCATCTTGCTAGGGGGGGAGTCTGAGATTATGAAAATGATTTAACCCGAGCACAGCTCTTTTGGTGTAAAATAAAGCAGGCACAAGAACAATGTACTGAATGAAAAGAACAATCTTTTCCCCTAAGAGTCTATCACCTAAAAAGATAAATTGGAGACATCACAATTAAAAGACAGTAAGTGCAGAATCGATGTTTTAGCCTCAGGACAAATGTCTTCGTGAAATTGGAAACGCTCACTAGCTGTATTAGACGCAAATAATCACAGTTGATCAAATCTCTGGAGCTTTTATGCCACCGTTTTTGTCTCATAGATCACAATGGCTCTCGTCAAACGCACTTAGCATCATGGGGAAAGCTTTGTAAATTGGAGCTAATAATTGGAAGAGACCTTCTCTGTGTTGTATTTATGTGGAAACACTGCCTCAGCTGGGTTTCCCACAGCAGGAATCACTGCTTGATAAGCTGCTGCCATTTGCTGGTGGCTGATCATTCCTGAGGACTTCCTGCTGTAAGTGTTTGCATTATGTGCTGCCATGTCAGAGCGTGGGCTGCCAAGAAGTGATTGATAATGAAGCGTTCTGCCTTATTTTCATGGATGTATTGCAAGCTGAGATTTTATAATAGTTTGCACATACAAGCGGCCACCTCTCCCTTCTTTCTGGAGACTGGATTTAAAATCTCAGCTGTGTGTTCTTTTTCACTTCATTCCTTATTCTGTGATAGGTGAATTTTAAAATCATCTGTGCTTCTGGGGCATCATTACATCTAATAAGTCCAACAGTTCAATTTTGAGAGTTTAAGAATAATTATACTTTAAGAAACAGAAGAGGTATCAGCAACTTGTAGCAGCTACTGCACTACTCAGCAGTTACAGTTTATAAACAAAACAACAGATTATGGAAAACACAAAATCAGGCTGCTGATCTTGTGTTTGAAAATCCTAATTCTTTGCAATTAATCAGCAAAGAATGCAAGCTAGCTACGTCTTTAACAAGTGTGAGCAGTGTACCTTGAAAGGCTTATCATTTCTGGGACCAGGAGCATCATTTCTGGAAGCTTTGGGTCTGCTTAGGTGACTCAGTACTTGTTAGGAATGAGCAAAAAATCCTCTTCCATTATCTTGAGTTATGAAGTAGCCAGAGGTACTGGCTTTGAATGCAAGGTGAGGTGTAGCACTTGATTCAGTCTATCCCTGAATACAACTCCTGATTTCCTGTAAAGGAGATGGAGTCAATCAGAAATGAAAAATTAAAGGCAAAGCAACGGGGGAAATTATTGGAACTGGCAATACTTGCTCATTTGGAAGGCAGAGTAGATTACAGAAGTGAAAAACAAAGGGCTCTCTGCCAAGGTAGTCTCTTTCCATTGTAAAAAAGGATCTAACAGAATATGTATGCTAAGAAGCAACTATTGGAAGAGAGTACGTTATATTGATTCAAGGTGAATAATGCTGAGAAAAGCAGCTGATCCATAAACTGTGGGAAGGTTATCTGTGTATGCTTCTGATCCATTGGAAATATCTGCATGTTTTTGTTTTCTTCTGATGTTTTTTTATTCACAGTACTGTTGATGCTGTGCACATTCCTCCCACTTTATGTGCTCGTACTTTGCCACTGTTGTAGGCTGACATTAAATATGTAATGTAGCATGAGAACACAAGTCTTTGGATTTAAAGAAACTATTAAATTTACAGCAAAATTACTTAAGCAATTTAACAGGAAGCTCTGTGTGTCATTGGTTTTCCATGAATACACAGGGAGCAACTTGGTCGCTTGTATATCAAAGAATTTTGTGGTGTCTGGAGTTAAGTAGCTGTAATGGCACATGAGAGGTAGCAGTACCTCTTACAAGGGAATTGGGAAAGATTTTTCTGTGTATATAGGAAAGATTAACATTTCCATGTTACACAGTCCTATGCGTGCTCAATTTATACTTGTCTTGAATTGTTCTGAAGAGCTGATAGTAAAAAAAAGAGCAAGGAGACAATTAGAAACAGTCCAGAAAGATTTTCATTAGTAGTCTATTGTTGTCAAGACTTCATATTGTAGTATCTACCTAAAGCTGTGCTCTCGGATTGGGCACTGGGGCACAGAGCTCCAAACAGATCTGCTAGCTGGTACATGAGGCAATGGCTCATTAACAGGTGTTTGGAGAACAGATTTTCCAGGCAGAATTTGAACTCCTTTGATACAAATAGAATTATTTTTAGTGTGCGAACAACCCTGAACACATTTGTTGCAGCTGAAAAATGAATTCATGTCATGAATTCATTTTTTCCCTTCTGTTTGTTTCATTATAAAACCATGGTAGTGTTTTACAGCCTGATTTGGCAATATTCTGCTTATGTTCTAACATACTTAATCACTCGAGCAGCCTTCTAATAGTTGCACAGTTGAGCCCGTAGTTCAATGTAATTACATTTTTGGTTATGATTTTCTATATCCTAATTAGCACTGATTCAAAGGATTTGAAGGTTAATGACATATCCAAATTATTTCTTATTGCCACCTCAGTAACACAGCCACTTTTTCAGGATCTGGCTACATAAAGACCATTGTATTTATGCTGCAATTACCCTGACATGGAGTGAGCATAGCATTTATATGAATTAGCAGAGTCAGAAAGCGTAACCAGGGTGTAATTGGTCTCTAACTGCAGTGTAACTATAGTCACTGCATTATAAATAATAACCTTTCTCTTCCTTTTATTTTCTCCACTCACAGTTTAAATTGGAATGGTTGTCAAGAGATTTTCTTTAGATATTAAGAAAACTCATTTGCACTGAGGCCTCTTCTGAGTACTTTTCAATAGTAATGGCTATTATGGTCCTGATTCAGTAAAGGTGTGGAGTAAATGCTGAAATTCCATTGCTTTTACAGGAAAAGTTTAGGATTTTTCTTCCAAATTAGCAGTCTTTTGAAACAGGATAGAATAAGGAAGTAGAGTCACTTCAAACTATTTGTATTAGGACACATTTCAGATATGTCAATAACTAAACAAGTGATAAGCGATGCAGTTCTGTGTGCCTTGTGGCTTTTTTCCTCTTATCTTGATATCTACTTCTTCAGCTCAATGTGGTTCAAACTGCTATTACCACCAATTTATGTTATCAAAAACTGACACCACTTGTGAGAGAGGTATGTGCTCAGATTTTATTGCCTAACAAGAACAAACTGAGCGGAGGAGGAACAAACAATAATATTATTTGTGAACATCAGCACTGATTTCCTGAGCAGCAACCTGTAAATCACAACATGAAAGTTTGTTCTTTTCCATTGTTCTGAGGCAGGAGGAATATCTCTGCTTTCCAGCACATTTGCATACTTAAAATTTTATATTCTTTCTAATTTCCTGATCTCTTCACATGAAAGATGAGGCATAGTGTATTGGATCACCACAGTGAAGGGTTGAAGTTTCAAACACAAGCACCAAATTTGTTTAGATTTGGTGCCAAAAATCAGAAGTGATTTGAAAGATATAAGAAATGGGCCCAAGACACCCCATGGTGCTTTTTCTGCACTAAATCATTTGCATATAGCATGAGTATCTCCGAGGATTCTCCAGAGTATCAAACACTATGTGCCAGTACAGACAAGGCAGTTCAGGTGCCTGCCCTGTGCAGTGCACTGAAGTATAACACAACTGATCAGAAGTGGAAGTTGCAGGGGTACCTTGTGCCCATCCTTTAGTCTTCTTTTACCACTGCTAGCATACTTGAGCACCTGGTAATTTTAAAATGTTTTATTTTGCACTTCATGCACTGCTATGGATTTAAACAGAGAAGAGCTTGCTTAAGAGAGCTAATATCTGTTAAATTATTAAGCAAAATGATTATTTCATTTATTGAGCCTTTTCCTACTGCGCTACTCTGAATGTGAGGTTATGCAATCAGAGGAGGAGAGCAGGAGCAGAATAGAAGGCAGGGTTAAAGACACCATTTGCTTATCTGCCATTAAAACATTGTCAACTTTTTGCCAACTTGTGGACTCTAATTAAGCAGCACTAATTGTGGAGCTTGTGAGCCATCCCTAGGTATCACTGGCCACAGCACACTCCTCACTTTGAAGATCAGTTGCACACATTTTGAGCTTCTTGCTTCTCCCTGTTGCCCTTGTTTCCTTGCACAAAAAAAAAAAAAAAAAGCCACTTGGGTGAGCTTCAACCTTACTGATCATCTGATCCTGTATAAACTTATAAATGTGGAAACTGTGGTTTAATTAGCAGACTTACAGTACAGCACAGAGCTGTAATGAAAAAAATTAAAAGCATGATAGTTGGGGGACTGGAGTGATTTTATTTCAGCAGCACCAAGAAGGTCATTACACAAGCCATTTCTTAGTTAATGGGTTCAATACATGTCTGGTGCCTCACAGCCACTTACTTTCCAGGATCTCTTGTTATGGTCACATAATAGCCATAATAATTGTCTGCACACTGTATTACTTCCTTCTGTGGTTTAGTAAATTATGAAAAGGTCAGTGACTATTCAGCACACTGCACTGGTGTAATCACATCTGTGCTGTTTTGCAGTCATAGTGTTTTTCTCAATCCATGACATCCATGCCTTATAAACACAGCATAAGACTGTTGACTTTGGTATGCTTTGATCTTTTAGAGTTTAAAATGAGGGAAAGAAGGAACAGGAATGCTACAAGGTTGAGTATTCTCCAACATCCAACTCCCAGAGCCATGGAAGTTACAAGAATCCTGCAGTACATGGGCACAGATCCTCTAGGCCAATTTGGGTATGTCTGCAATACTCATTGATGAGGTATAGAACAGAAAGAGCTGTGTTTTGGTTTGCTGTACGCCGTTATGTTTCCAGAACCACTTGTCCACATCTTAACTTTACCGGCCATGATGTGTTCAACAGTTGCCCATTCTAGGTGTGCACTGGATAGGCATGGGGACTAGCTGTTGGAAAACTTCATGTTCCAAGTGGGGTTCTTGATGACTGGAAGTCGTTGCAGCAGGGAGATAATTTTGGGCTGATCAGCTGCACTTTGGTGTGTATCACAAGGTAACGCACTTTGGTGTTTAAAGATGCAAATCAAATCTGCACCAAAAAAAGTTACATGCAGTAATTCAGTAATGACAGACCTAGTGAGCAGTTTCTTAGGTCATGGTTTAGCATCCTGTTTAAATCTTTGTTGCCACTTAGTATAAGTATAGTAATTATGGCTGTTCCTGATAGCCATCTATGACCCTTCTTTTTTTTTCTTGTTGAATTCTTGGCCTTTTTGTGTCCATGCAGCAACAAATTTTGCTCTTTAATAAGGTCTTGCAGGGGAAAAAAAAACTGCTTTCCTCAATTTTGAATTTCCAATTGTTCAATGATTTGCAGGGATACATAAGGCTAGTACTGGATTTGTCTGGCGGTGCCACTAGTTGTAAGAAAACTCTGCTTTCTTTAGCAGCCTATTTATTTCTGTTATTTTTCCCTAAAGGATCTAAGCTATCCTAGCCAGTAAGAAAGTCTGAAAATTGCTGCTGTCAGATTTGAATTCTAACAAGGCTGTGCTTATCTCTGTTGACCTTCTTTGTTGTTTTGGTTTGTTGTTGTTTTTTGTTTTTTGGGTTTGGTTTTTTTTTTTTTTTTTTTTTTTTTTTGTAATTCTTGTGAAAGAGGGAAAAGAAAGTTTTATGATCTGGAATTTTAGAAATTGCTTTGTTTCCTCATATTGTTCTCCATTACTCTTTCTTTTCCACTCTTTATAGAGTCTCACCTTTTCACTGTGCTGTTGTGGTTTAACCTGGTGGTCAGGACCAGGCAGCTGGTTGCCCACACACACACACACATAGTCAGACTGGGAATGATAATTTGTGGGTTGAGGTAAGAAGGATTTAATAAGAAAAAAAAGGAAAAAAAAAAAAAAGGAGAAAAGAAAAAAGAAGAAAAGAAGAAAGAAGAAAAAACAAGAGAATAAACAAAGCAAGTGATATACAGTGCTCACCACCCACCACTATCCAGTGCCCAGCCAGTCTCCAAGCAATGGCAGCCCCCTCAGCCACCTTCCCCCAGTTTTATAGATCAGCATGATGCCATATGTATGGAATTTCCCTTTGGCCAGTTTAGGTCAGCTGTCCTGGTTCTGTCCCCTCCCAGCTCCTTGTGCACCCCCAGTTTCTTTGCTGACAGGGCAGCATGAGAAGCTGAAACCTCCTTGGCTCTGTGTAAGAGAGCCAGTTATTTCTATCCTAAATCACACAGCACCATACCAGCTACTGTGAAGAAAATTAACTCTCTACCAGCAGAAATCAAGACAAGTACAAACCTCTGCATTGCCATGGTCTACAGGAGTAATTTCCCAAGATTGACTGAAGTGTTTGAGACAAATTCTGCACTGATCTCCATCAAAACTGACACGTGTACCAAAAAAAAATCTCTCTTGCTGTTAAGATGTCATTTACTTATTAACATCTACAATAATTATATCATTATACATACAGTAGCTAATGATTTCTTTGCAGTGACAGCACTCCTGCATTTAGCTGACATCCCTTTTCCCCTTCTGTCATATTTAATCATTTTACATTCAAAAGTCTTTTGCATCCAGTATGCAGCAAATCCTTCATGAAGCTGTGGTACCCAAATTGCTATATTTAACTCAGCTGTTATCAGAGGTTGGAATTTGCTTCCTCCAAATGTCTTTGCCATAACATCCCACCACAGTCATTTTTTGGGATGAGTTTGGCTCCTATTTTCTTTATCTTTCAGGTTAATCATTGCCATTATGTATGAGGGGTAACAGAGATAGAGCTGGATTTGTGCAGTCTTAAGAAGAGGTGTTTTAGGTGGGGTATTAGTGGTGCCTTTAGCTACACAATGGGAAGCTGTAGGGAAGCAGGACATGGACATGGTGAAAACACAGCAGGCGATATGCACAAATTGCAACAAGGGAAATTCTGATTAGACTTCAGGAATATTTTTTCTTCCTTGTGAGAGTAATTATCCATTAGGACAGGTTGCCTAAACAACTTGTAGGATCGGACCAAAAACTGTACAGGGCCCTGATTAACCTCCTCTAGAGTGGTCCTGATTTTAACTGAAGGGTTGGACCAGATGACTTCAGGAAATGCCTTCCAACATCAGTTAATTGGTGACAGTTTGATTACAATCAGTATTCCCACAAGCACACTTCACTGCAGAAAACTGTTGACTTTTTAAAGCTTGCTGCTATACAAAGCAGCAAACTAAGAAAAACAAAACAGTGGCTGCTCAGCTGCAGTAACCAAATACAAAAAGGAAGGCAATTAGAAAAGAGAAGATCATGAGCTTCCTGAAACAGCACAGGCACTTTCCACTGGGTCAGATGTATCCCCAGAAGATATACAGGAGAAACACTGAACTTGAATGAGGCTACATTAAGTAAGAAACTTTAGATACTGTAAAAGAATGAGATTTTTTTTTTCTCTTAAGCTTTATTTTTTCTGTGCCATCATAACTAAAAAATGTGCAAATGTTTTATTAGTAATTCAGCAAGATTGAGGGACATTTGAAGTAGCAAAGATACGTTTCTTTTTATTAAATCTTTGCATTCACTTCTATTTTGCCTAAAGTAGTATCCAAGGCTGAAAGTAAAAATCTGTAATTCACTTATGAAAATAATGGTATTCACAGTGAATTGCTATTTGGAGCATTCATTCAGAAGAATGGGCATTGTCCACTACATTGCTGCTTCCTTATGGCTTGAAGGATGATTGACCAGAATCCCCCATCCAGACTCCTTGATAGCAAGGCTAATGTATTGAGCCTTCCTCAAATACAGCTCAGCTGAGTAATCTAGGTGTCTCTCACGTGTGTGAGCATTACTCTTCTACGTTCTTGTCCCAGCCAAACTACATTAGAAGAGCTAAAGAGTTTCTAAAGCTTGTCTTGAAGCACAAACTGCGCTCTAAAGTAGTTTTCCGCATTGCAAAGACATCATGGATGTATTTCATTTTAGGGTATTTCCACCATATATGCCTACATCTTCATCACCCTCCTTGTTCCTTCGTTCAAAAAGAAAAGATGTTAGTGACATTTTTTTAGTTCTCAGTACAAATAGAAGACTTTCTTGAGAAGTTTACAGTTAAAGGAGCAACGTTTATGCAGAATTACAGGAACCAAACAGTGCTTACAGGTCTTGTTTTGCTTATCAATAATGAAGCTCCCAGCTATTTAGTGTTGTAGAGGCTTGCTTAGCTGTTCCTTAGAGGATGTTATACACAGTTATTTGCTGTAAGAGTGCTTAAGTACATTAATATTCTGTGTACAGACCTGTTAAGTTTACAGATGTGACCTTGTGCATTGGGCTGCTGCTTGATGTTAATCTGGTCTTAAACCCAGATTTTCTTAGTTCTTTGTTTGTCTTTTGTTGTTTTGTTTTGTTTTTGGATAATGGTAGCTCTGGGGAGCACCAAGTTGTTTAGCAACTTCAAAGAACCTTCTTCCCAGCTAACTAGACCAGAGGCAAGGATAGCAGGAAAGAGCCCCTTGTTTCTGTAAAAGTACATTTTTCACATTAGGGTGTAAACTACTGTCATCCTTTGGGCTGCTGTAAACTCACCGAGAGACTTGTTAGTGTTTAAAGGCCCTCTGGTGTCAAATAGCACGCAGAGTCAAAATGAGTACTTGGTGAGATATGCTGCAGAAAGTTCATCTCAAGAAGTTCGCTACATATCATGAAAAAATTACTGTCTCTTAGATGTAATCCAGCCTTCAACCCAGAAAGCACAAATTAAACCCTATCTCACATGCTCTTGCAACTGCCCAAGTATCTGAAAATCTAAGAATTTATTTAAATGGAATTTCAAAGAGTGTAGGAAGATCAAAGTCTCTAATCAAAGCTTTTCCTCTGCTGCCAAAGGATAGCTGTCATTTTTTAGGCAGAACTGTTGAAACAATGAAAAAGCTGAATCTAATAAAATTTAGGAAGAAAAAGATACTGGACTCTGTGAGTGGTTCTGATTTGTTGCTTCAGTCCTCAATTTTGTTTTAATTGAAAGTGGTTGCTCATAATATCCCTTTTCTAGCTTCCTGTTATATTAAAACAGCTTTCTACTCACACAGAGAGTATGAAGTATCTTCATGCCAGTTTGGAGACCTGACATTGACTGTCCTTTTGGAATAAATGTGTTGTTAATTGCCTTCTAGAGGACTTTACATTAGTACTGATAGTACTAAACAGCAACTTTGTCCTGTAACTTAGTTTAACTTCCAGGGTTCATTATCTAGAATCTGCTGAAAGAATCTGTAGCACTTTCAATGAAAGTAAAAAATAAAAATGTTTACCTGTTTGCTTGCTAACTTTTTTTAAAGGCTTCCAGGAGAAAAGCTTTTCAAATGAAAAACTTCTGTCTCCTGGAAATAGAAGAAGTAATCAGTAAGTACTGCTGCAAGTTGGGACAAGAAGAGCTGTCTGCTTTCAGAAGACAATTGTATTTCCAGAAAAGCAAATTAATCAGAATTAGCATTGAGAAAGCATTACATTACAAGGCTGGAACAGGACTGACCACAACTGAGAGGGAAGGCTATACGTGTGTGTGGTCACAGTCCTTTGGGGACACAAGGCAACTGCAGAGAAGTCAGCAGGGAATTAGGTTCTGCTAATAGGGAAACTGGCTGCATGTGATTTGCAATCACCTGGTAGAAAAATACTATGGTGCCAGCACAGTGGCTTAATGAGCTAACAGGATAAGTGCATTCATTGACATTGCATTCAAGAGATGGATAATTCTGTTAACAGAGTGAAGGTTGTAGCTGAAGCACTGCCACTAATTAGGGCTAGATTTTCAAAGTAGCGTCTGGGATTATAGTCATAATTCTGTCAGTGACAGTCATGGAGCTCAGATCTCCATTGCTCCTCCCACAGCTCACCCCTTACATTGCAATGCACCCCGTGTACCAAAGAGGTAGTAGAAGTTGAGTGACAGAGAGGAAAAAAAGTACTTATTCACTCTGTATTTAATTAGTCAAGTTTTCTTCCCAAACCAATTCCAGTCAGCAGTGGCAGAAAATGGGAATGTTCGCCCAGATCTACTATGGACAATTCCCATTATGGAGTGGGTGGTAAAATGTGAAGCATAAATGTGGGACAGTGCCTCATACTCATTTACTGTGAATTTACATTCACTCTTAGGAGATTGTCCTAATGTTTAGTGAAATCAAGAGGGTAACAATAAAAGCCAACAGAGCTATGTTATAGGAAAGTGATTTTTCAAGAAAATCTTCTTATCACGTGTGCCATGTACACACTCATATTTTAAATAATTGCTCAAAGCTGATCTAAACTGACATCAGGAAAGCAGTGCAGATTGGAAACCGGTACTCTGCTCCTGTGTCTCTCTGGGGAATTCTGGACCCGTCTTATGTCTCAGATGAACTGAAAAATGCAAACAGATGGAAGAAGACAGAACAAAGCAGAAACTTCTTTTCCTTATGACCATTGAATTCAGGCCATTACTCTTGCTTATTTTATTTTAAATCTGAAGTCAAATTTAGTGCTCTTGAAAAGCAGAGAGCAGAGAACTGGAGCTTGAGGCAAGGAAAGGTCAAGCAGTTACTGGTCAGCCCTGTCTTTTCACCCAGCTCTGCAACACCATGTCCTTTGCTCTGACACATCTCGCACTATTTTTTTTTTTCTCCTGCTGATGAATAGCTTGGGACTGAGTTGAGGATGTTTTTCACTTGTGATTTGAATCAAGCACAGGTCAGCAGCTTCTCTTCTTTGCAAGACTCTCATCTGCTGCTTTTAATTGTCAGAACTGGTGCATAAAACAGAAGATATTTTGCTGCTTCACATTACAGCTTCTAGGTTTTTTTCTCCGTCTTCCATACAAGTTGAATAGCGCTGCTGACAAGCATGAGCCTTTCTGACTAATTTGATAATTATTAGAACTGCTTTTTTTTTACGAGAAACTCTTTCTAATAGGTGGTATGATCCAGTGTAGAGCCCTAAAAATTTACATTATCTGAGGATTTAATCTACGTTAGACTCTACTACTATAATAATGCGTGTTGTCAGTATAAAGTATTCTAGATGCTAACCAGTATATTTTAAAACTGGAATTTGATTGGATTGAGCACTAGGTCACACTGATATCATTCATCATGTATGAACTCAACAAATACAAACAGCTAGTGCAGTGGTGTTTCTAATGCCACAGTAGTTTGCAGTGTTTTAAATGTAAGAAATACGTGCCCATGTGAGAATATTGATTATGGTCATTAAATGTTACCACTGTTTTGCAGCAGAAGCTGTGGCTAACAGAGTGCTGTAATTGTTAGTGAAGAGTACAATTTCTTAAACTAAATGTTTCTTCTACTTATGGGAAAAGAGAATTTGTTTGGCTTTGTTGAATTCCCTTGTCTATATGGTTACATGGTCCCAGATTGCCCTTCTGAAGAGTAAAGCGTGTTAAAAAATGGTGACTAAGGCATAACAGTGCTTTTCTGTGCTGTGTTGTTGGAAAAGGACTATTTGCTTCTATCTGCTACCTCCGTATATCTAGGTGTGGTAGAAGCATGTAATAAGATCATATTGTGTTTCACATCATCAGGACTTTTAAAATAATTAAGTTGGGCTGCACCATATACAAACAAACAAAGAGTAATTTAGCATTTTAGAGCATGCTTTACTAGCATGTTGCACTGTTACAGGTCACTGCTGCCTAAAAGGAGATTTCTTCTGCAACACCGAACAAACATGTTTACAGCTTCTTCCAGAGCTGCATACTCATTGCACTCTTATCCAAAAATATTTTCCTCATCATAGAGGGAAACTGAATAGAGGTACCCGAGGTGTGCGCTGTAGCCACTTTACTTTCAGGAGCACGACTGTTGTTCTTGTTACTCCTCCATATATCCAAATAGACTAGTGGAGGGTAAGGTATTTTAGGAGATATTTTTAATTAACTGTCAGAGTTTTTGTTTCTCAGCTTCTGTTTAGACAAATTTTTAGTGATGCACTTAGAGTTTTGCCTCAGTAACAGTTGGTGAACTGTCATAATGTAGGATTTCTCAAGTTGTTTGTTGTAGTTTTTTTCTGTAACACATACCATGGCTAAACAGGGATTTTCAAGGACTCTGTTTGGCAGTGTGAAGCATGCCTCCTTTCTCATTCAGGGTCACATAACTTCCCTCCAGCATTTGCAGGAACTACTCACAAGGAAAAGTGATGCTAGGAAAACACTATATTATTTTTAGCTTTCAGTCATCTCTCTCTGCCTTCTATTTTCTCTCTTCTCAGAACATGAAAAGCACTATGAAATGTGGACTTTTTTTTCCTGATTTCAGCAAGTCATGAGAAGCTTTGACCTGGCCTCGAGTACCTCTGCACGTTTTGCAGATAGCTGTGGCATACTCTGGAGGTTGCCTTTTGCCTATGCTGCAGTGGCTGGGAAGCTCTGTGCTAGGCTGGAAGAAATTTTTTCAGGGTATGTTTAATGGAGAATATTTTAAAGGAACCACTGATGCTTCCTTACTTGCTTGAGTGCACACACTCATGAAAATACCAGTGGTTCTCATCACAAGGAGGGAAAGTAGGAGAAGGTTTGAATCTGGATCAGGAAGTCTGCCTTCTGAGAGATTCAGCTAGACTTGAAGCTGCAACTCAGGTCTTGTCTCTGCATGTCTAAACATGACAGAAGCATGTAATAAAAGCATATTAATAGGGCTTCACATCAAGACTTTAAAAATAATTAGATTGAGCTGCACAGTGTACAAACATTACACCAGAAGCAACAACAATATACTAATTCAGACTGAGCTCTCACTTCAAGGGCATAAAAGAGTCAAAATTATGGGGAAAGATTACATTTATTTCTTTTCATACCAAGGACTTCAGTCTGTGAGATGTCTAGATGAACGTCGTTCTCTCAGCTAACTGCACTTTAAGTGGCAGCTGAGAAGAGCTTTTTTAACCTCAGGGTGACAAAATTCAAAGTTTACCTACAGTGACAAAGCTCCCAATGAAATTTTATTGGAGCTGCTAAAATTAGTCTGAGTTTCTTTCATGATAAATGGCAAGGAGAAGGAATAAGATCCATGTACTTTCTCATCCCAGGCATCAAAACTCTACAGATCCCAGTCTGTTTGATTGTTGTTGGTGGTTAGTGAGCATGTTAATTCCCTGCTTTACCTTACTTATCCTGTGCAGAGTGCCTGTAGCCTTTTCTCACTACCAAGGAGAACCTGATACTTCACCAGAAAGTGGTGACTCTGAACTGAAGCCTTTCTTTTTTTTTTTTTTTTCCCGAAAAAAAACATTTGACTTACATTGGAAGACTTTTCACATTGTCTTGAGGTTCCTGAGATTTTTTATTTGGTCCTGGAAACTTACC
This sequence comes from Tragopan temminckii, assembly GCA_028571105.1. NCBI lineage: Eukaryota > Metazoa > Chordata > Aves > Galliformes > Phasianidae > Tragopan > Tragopan temminckii. Next base: position 45,177,774 of record JAOWBP010002978.1, read on the forward strand.
TTCAGCTAGACAGTGGGGCAAGCATAATGACCTTGGCTGTCAAAAAGCTCAAATAGAACTCTTACATGCTCAGCTTCCCTTACACAGCAAGCAAAATCATGCCGAGCTATTGGTATAACTTTTCTTCCTTTCCCACTGGTCATCTTAACTCCTTGAAATGTCAATATTAAAGTAAAACCACTTTCCCAGCATTTGTAACACCCTTCCCTAGGTACGTCCACGCATAAACATTTCTTCTCTTTTGAGAGAGGATGTGAAGCTGCTCTTGAGCCCACATAGGCACATGCCAAGCCTCTGGGACCTGTGTCTGAGGTGAGAAGGTGTGTCGTACATGAGCAGAACAGGCCACAGAGCAGAGGCTTTTAGCTGAGACACTGGCGAAAAGGAACATCGATTTGGTCTGATAGAGCTATGCAGAATGGTAACTGGAGAGCTTAGGGGCATGTAGGAAATACTGTATCTAAGATCTTGCTTTGAAAAAGCTTTGTTTGTATGCCTAATTCTTTAATGGTGCATCCATTCATTTTCATTGTGCCTCTCTCCCCTGCAGCTTTAATGGTGAACGTTACCTTTGTTGGCTAAGCTTCAAAGAAACATTGTGGTATCTTCAAAATTATGAAGGTTAAGTGCTTGGCATTATAGAAATGACAGTATCATTGGCTCTCGGAGGGCTCCACTGCTATAAACTACAGAGTTCACACTTTGGTTATACAGCAGTGCTAGTGTTTAGCTTTACTTTTGCATCGCAGCTTCACGCTGTGTGCCTGGCTCAGCCCTGGAGGCCCAGGAGTGGCTCTGCATGCATAGTTCCTTGTGTCCAGGTTCATGAGGCTGCTTGCGCTGCTTTTACATTAATATCCAGCTTTCTGACATCTAGAAAGATGTCAGAAACTTCAAGGCTTCATGAGTTATCTGTTACTTCTGTGATAATAGGAGCTGGGAGAGCTGAGTCTGTTCAGCTTGGAGAATAAAAGGCTCTAGAGAGACCAGATAGCAGAGATTTGGATTGGATATAAGGGAAAAGATTTTTACAGTGGGGGTTGTGAGGCACTGGAACAGGTTGCCTGGAAATGTGGTGGATGCCCCATCCCTGGAGACACTCAAGGTCAGGCTGGATGGGGCTCTGAGAAACCTGATCTAGCTGTACATGTCACTGTTCACTGACAAGGAGTTGGACTACGTGACCTTTAAGGGTCTCTTCCAACTCAAATGATTTTATGATTTTATGAGAGGGAAATACTTGTTTACTGCATACCTCATATGCCATGGTACCAAAACACATCACCATTTAATAAGGTCAGATATTCTTCCTCATTGTTTTTGTTTTTGTTTTTAATTAGGATTTAACACAAAGCATTAAGTAAACTTTTATTCAGAGTGAACATTGCAGCTGTTTTTGCAGTACCTAAATAACTGTAGGAAAGAATCCCAGGCTTTTTTTTTTCTTTTTTTTTTTAGTAGTTGGGAGTAGAGATTGGCAGCATTTACTGCTTTTTGTTCATGGCTGTGGGGTGGCCCTGCTCAAGGGAAGGAAATGGATGGCTTTTGAGCTTGGGGAGCTGCAAGGTGTACTCTGGGGAGGAAGCTCTGGGCATTTCCAGGGCATAGCAGAGAGACAAAGAAAGCCACAGCACAGGATGGGTGGCCTGGGCTTCAGGGAGAACTCGCAGTGAAGAGTAGAGATGTAATGGCCATTTTTAGGGGATGAAAGGGCTGCAAAATGCTTCCTGCAACTTTAAAATTTGCTGAGCAGACTAAAATGAAGCCTAGAGGCAAAGGCGGAATGGCAACAACCTGCAGAGAAAAAATACAGTGGGGTATTTTGGGTTTATGTGACAAGAGTTTGGTAGCAGGGCCTGCTGTTCTGCTGCATCAGGCAAGGCTGGGACTGCCCTGTGCTGCACACAGACAGCTTGAGACAGCTTCAGAAGCCCCACTGCAGGACACGGCTGGGCCCTCAGCCTTGGGGCGAACAGAGCTCAGAAAGGGCAAAAGTGTCTGGCAGTCGGGAAAAGGGCAAGAAATGGCCTTGTGAGCAGCCTGCAGCCTGTAGAGGGTCCATGCTGCAGCAGGGAGAAATGTGAGGAGGAGGGAGTGGCAGAGAGGAGCTTCCATGGGGTAGGTGGGGTAGTCTGAAATAGAGAAATCACACAAGAGCTGTTTTTCATTGAAAGCTGGGGAGCATATGTATTATCAGTTAGGTAATTTGCACTGCCAAGAAGGATCTGGGGGTCCTGATGGACAACAGACAGGCCATGAGTAAGCAGTGTGCACTTGCAGCCAAGAAAGCCAGTGGGTATCCTACAGTTCATTAAAAAGAGCATGGTATTCAGCAGATCGAGGGAGATGGTCCTCCCCATTTACTCTCCCTGGTGAGGCCACATTTAGAATACTGTGTCCAGTTCTGAGCTCCCCAGTTCAAAAACAACAGGATTCTCCTAGAAGGAATGCAGCAAATGGCCACAAAGATGGTTAAGGGTCTGGAGCAACTCCCGTATGAGGAAAGGCTGAGTAACCTGGGTCTGTACAGCCTGGGGAAAAGAAGACTGAGGGGGGCTCTGATCAATATTTATAGACATCTAAAGGCAAATGGATGAGGCCAGGCTCTTCTCAGTGCTGCATAGCAATAGGACAAGAAGTAATGGTCTAAAAAACTCAAACATAGGAAGTTCCATACAAACATGTGGAAGAACTTCTTTACACTAAGAGTGATGGAACACTGGAACAGGTTGCCCAGAGGGGTTGTGGAGTCTTCTTCTATGGAGATATTCAAGACCCGGCTGGACGCCTACCTGTGTGACCTATTGTAAGGTACCTTCCTTATCAGGGGGGTTGTACTCGATGATCTCCTGAGGAACCTTCCAACCCCTGCAATTCTGTGATTCTGTAAGTTAAAAATCTCACTCCAATACATGAAACTGCCATGTTTACAGAGTAAAAAAGCATGAGCACTTCCCAGCTCCTGGGTGCAGACATGTGCCTCAACTTAATTCCAGCTTATTGGTTGACCGGTGTTATCCTGATATGATTTTACTAACACTGGACCCTTAATAGCAACACATTTTTAAGTTTTGAATACACTGGTATTTGCAGGATACCATCAGTACCACCCCTGTCTCTTCAAATTATTCATACCAATTTGCGACTAATCTAAGAATGTTTAAAGGCTGGAAAAAATTGCATGGTTTGCAAATATGCGCATGTCTAGATCCATTGGCCTAGGCGCTCTCCTGGAAAAGAATTGTGCGAAGGCCAGAAGTAGTAAGCATTAAAGGATAATGTATAATAAATGTCAGCCAATGAAGTAGTGTGAAACATACATCTTGACATGTAAACTTATTTTCTCATTTGAATTGAAACAAACTGTTGATGGCAAAAAGTCAAGTCCCCCAGAGCCCATTTTTTAAATGGTGACTGAATTCACCCTGTACATTTACGGTCTGCACTTCACTTGTGTCTTGACCTGTCAGCTGTGCTCGTTGTTTAATCCCTGATAGTAGGCTGTAGTGCCCCTTCCTCTGTTTTGAACTTCTCGGAGGGAGGCAAAAATGACTATTTTCTAAGCTAAGCTAGAATACACAATATTTAATATACTGTGCAATGAGTCACAGTTGAGTGGGACTTCAGTTACTGTTTTCTGGCAGAAATTGGAACTAAATGCTCTTTTTCTTTTTTGCCTGCAAGCCTGTGAGTTCCTAGAAGCAGAGCAGTGCTTGGCTTGGCTCTAGAGACAGTGGGAGGTAGTGATAGTAGCAGCACCACCCTGCTGAACTCAGATCCTGACTCACAGAGTCATTTCTTCCACTCTGTTCAGGGAAGCAGCAGAGAAAACTCTTTCCTCCAGCTGATGCAGGATCTTATTTATGCCTTATATGTCAAGATGAGGGTGTTTTTGCTTCCCAGCTTTGATCACAGCCAGGAGGCAACCTGGGTTTTAATTTATATAACAGCAGCCTAACATTAAAACTCGGTCTGTGGACCTGGCCCCTATGTTTTAAGTGAATTCAAAAAGTCACCTATTGATTTATGTTATTTTCTTCAGTTTCACCCTCAATACTTCACAGCTGTTTGCACAGGCTCTTGGAGAAATGTGTGCAATAAACTGTCTGGAAAAAGATTTCCCACCCTATCAATATTATGCTATAAAGACAGATATTGTTAATAGAGGTGAGAGCTCCTTATACACTGCTTCTATCTCATTTAATTAATAGTCCCCTTTGGGATGAGGAACTACTACATTAAAATTACAGTAAGATTTTTGTATCATTCTGTTTTAGTGACATGCATCCAGGAAGGTCTGACTTAGACCACTAGTGGTTAAATCGTTACCCAGATGAAAATGTTGTGATTAATGGTTGTCTAATTGTTTCTTGGTTACCTTGTAAAAAAGTCAGTTACTAAACAGTTCATGTGTTCAAGAGATACTCCTTTGAGTACAAAGATCTTTGTTCTTCTTCCAGCAGATTTTTAAAAGCATCACCAATGAAGATTCAATCCAGGGACAGGGAAATCGGAGGCTGATAAGTTTTTCATTGTCAGGTAAGGTACTGTTAGTGTGAAATTTTTAAGCCCAGAGAGTGGGAAACTGAAATTATTAAAACCCTTAATGAATATGTGTGTGTGTTTATGTGTACATATGTATGGTTGCATGTATATATTTATACATACATGAGTGTGGTGAGGCACTAGAACAGGCTGCCCAGAGAAGCTGTCAGCACCTCATCCCTGGAGGTGTTCAAGGCCAAATTAAGTGAGGCTTTGGGTGACGTGGTCTAGTGGATGTCAACCCTGCCCATGGCAAGGGCTTGAATCTTAAGGTCCCTTCCAATCCTAGAATCATAGAATCATTAAGATTGGAAAAGACCTCTAAGATCACTAAATTCAACCATAAACCATCACCACCATATCCACTAAACCATGTCCCTAAGTGCCACGTCTCCATGTTTCTTCAGCACCTCCCGGGATGTTGACTCCACCACTTCGCTGCACAGCCTCTTCCAATGCTTGACCACTCTTTCAGAGAAGGAAGTTTTCCTAATATCCAAGATTAACCTCCGTTAGTGCAACTTGAGACCATTAACTTTTCTCTATCAATAGTCACTGCAATCTCCTGTTAGGTAGTTGTAGAGAGTGATAAGGTCTCCCCTGAACCTCCTTTTCTCCAGACTGAGCAATCCCAGTTCCCTCAGCTGCTCCTCATAAGACTTGTGCTCCAGACCCAAAACCAATGAACTGGTGTTTCAGAGCAAAAGGAGATCACTAACTTCTCCAAAACAGATCTGTAGGAATTTTGTTTTCTAAAAGTATTTGCTTCTTTAGTGATGGAAGTTGGTCTAGTGAAAAGTTAGTTCAAATTAATCGGTTAATTAGCAACATTGATCCCAAAGAAGGTAATTTCCCATGATTAGGCTTCTTAGTCTCTTATACAACTGTATTATTACAACTTTATTGAAAATACTAAGAGAAATATTACAAGCCTAATTTAGTTAGATTGAATACAGTCTTGAAGGAAAATTATTCAGCAACTTTGCATTTAGTTACCAGTGAATGTCACGCTTCTGATAAGCAGCTGAAAGTGTCAAAACTCGCATGAAGTACGAAAAGAAGAAATGTGCTAAGCTGCCCAAGATGTACCAGCTGCTTCACTGGAAGTTCATGTTTTAGCAGCAATGTTACACAATGGCTGAAAGCCCTGGAAACCATTCCTTTGGATAGTATACTTAGAAAGTGTTATCATGATATTTGTGTGATATACCTCCTAGCAATGTATCACATTAAATGACTTTTTTCAAGCTTTAATATTTCACATATCTCGCACTTCATATTTACTAAGTGATCTTGTGGAACAAATGACCAGAAGATCTACATATGTCTCAAACTTACATATGAACCTGAATACTCATAAGACACTCAGGGATTGTTGTTTCTGGTTTTGTTGTTGTTGTTTTTTTTTAAACTTCTTTTTTTCTGTAGCTTTCAGATCACACGTTTAGAGAACATAAATTTTCAGGTTTTGGAATTCAGAATCTAAATAACAACTGAAAATAACATTAGGTCCACTAAAGGTTATTTTGAAAATTGTAGTTACCATGAAATGCTAGATCAAAATGCAGATATAGAACACAGTCTGTCTTCTAAACATTTCTTGAAGTCCTAGTGACGGATTTTCTAACAGGAATCCTAGGTAGTAAATTTTGCTTGTTGAATATTACCATAAACCTACCACTTCTGCCCTCCCTCAACTCAAACTGACTTGCCCAAATGTTCTTTATAAGCCCTTAAGTTACTAATCACTCTCCTGTTTATTTGTTTTTTTACCTTTGCTAAGGTGAGGTGACTTGCTACCCCCTCCAGTACACCAGCGGCTAGGGACTGCAGTGCTCTAGATTGACATGTTTAAAGTCTGAAATTAACTACTGCATTATCCTGTGAAACACACATAATCTTACCCTGTGGTATGGAGCTTTGTGTGATATTGGCTATCTAAGACAGGTGTGTAGTCTGGTTCCGAGGAAGATAAGAGATGGTATTTTGCTCCAGTGTCTGACAGCTTGCAGTGATGAAACTCTCACTGTTAAACTGTTCATAGTAGCTGTTCAGACTTTTTCTGCGCTTTCTGTCTTGATTAAGGCAATTTTAAAAATAGCCTCTTGGCCATTTATGAATAATTAACTTCTTAATTCCATTTCATTTATAAATAGACCTGTTTCCTTCCTTACACCTTCACTGCCTCTTCTTCATAGAAATGAGAATCCTTTCTATAGTCCCTTTGTAGTATGTCCTAAATGATTTTTCCCTCTTTTTCACTGTCTTTAATATGTTGTCTGGATGTCTCATTTGACAAAAATGTTCAGGCTAATCTATCCTGCTTAGCTGAGTTTGTGTTTGTTTTTATTTTTTTAACTCAGATCTTTAAGAACCTCCTTGTGTAAAGGTACCAGCCAATTCTCTCTTGCTTACATTATTATTTTTTGTAAAGGGAAATGCAGTCTATTTATAGATCTGTAGATTTCTGGGAGCAGAAAGAACCATTTTAATATCTGTGTAACCTTTTGCGTATCACTAATTGCGGAATCCCATTCAGTAGTTGATTAAGTCAATAATTTATTGTACATTATCTTTCTTAATTCCCTTGTATTATTTTGCAGTGTTAAATATAAGACTTCCTATCACTGCAGATTACTGTTAGATTTTTACAATTCCTTAATATTTGATTTATTGAAATTTTATACCACTTGTAATACTGCTTAATTTGTTCTCGTTTTCCATACTATAAATTCTAGCATCATGTACTACTGCATAAATCAAAATGATATTTCCAAGTCAGTGCAAAATTGTACTGTGACTGTTGAAATGTTATTCACTACTAGCTAAAATAATAGCTAGGTAGCTAAAATAATTTCTGCTCCTTTAAAAGCACATTGCTAAGAGGAGATACTTCCATGCCTATTGCTGAACCTTGAGCAAGACGAGTTTTATTTTTCCTTCTTCTGATGCCACCGCTATGTCTCACGTAGCTCAGCTCAATGTGTGAACTTATGCTCTCTGAGAGATGTGATACTTGTTTCGGTAAAAATCTACAGAGAGCGCACTACAAAAGAAACACTGATGTGTTAGCACTTTGACAATTACTTTATCGTATTGGTAGACAACTGAATTACTAGTCCTGGTTAGGTACAGCTACTGAATGTCATAAGCTGAACTGAAAGCTCTTTATTTTACAAAGTTGGAAGGGAAACATCTGTTTGACCTATCCATTGACAACCTGATTATTGTGGTGATGATGTCCGTGGCCCCCAGCGCAAGAAAAATGTGGAGCTGTTGGAGCAGGTCCAGGGTAGGCCACAAGGGTGGTCAGAGGGCCAGAGCATCTCTCCTGTGAAGAAAGGCTGAGGGAGCTGGGCTTGCTCAGTCTTATGAGGAGAAGGCTCTGAGGAGACCTCGTTGCAGCCTTGCAATACTTAATGGAAACTTATAAGCAGGATGATTTTTTACACGGGCAGATAATGATAAGACAAAAAGGAATGGTCTTAAATTAAAAGAGGGGAGATTTAGATTAGATATTAAGATAAAGTTTTTTTACTCAAAGGGCGATGAGGCACAGGAACAGAGAAGCTGTGATGCCCCATCCCATAGCTCTTTCCATACCCTGTTCATTGCTCTTATTCTCCATTTTTTTCTATGGCATGGATCTAGGCCAGTACTTCACCACATCTGCACTATGCTCACAACTGTTTTGCTTATCACTATGATCAGAGAATCTCCTTGCTGTGCATGACAAAATGTGACTGTCATACTCTCTCCTCTGACCTTCGGAAAGCTTAGTCACTTGTACTGAGACAAAATCAGACCTGGAAAACACAAATAGATTCCAACTGTGAATTGATTAACATCCCCATCTAGTTGCACATTTTCCCACTAAATGCACACTGATTTCCACTTGTATATAGTGAAGTGAGCTTAGCTGGCATAGGATGCACATACTTTTTTAACTGAAAGTCTGAAAGTGAAAGAGTTGGCAGTTGCTGCCTGTATCACAGAATCACAGAATCACAGAATTGTAGGGGTTGGAAGGGACCTCCAGAGATCATCGAGCCCAACCCCCCTGCCAAAGCAGGTTTCCTACATACAAGTCACATAAGTAGGTGTCCAGGCGGGTCTTGAACATCTCCAGAGAAGGAGACTCCACAACCTCCCTGTACACCTGGATTTCTTACTTCCTTCATCTTCCATAAGAGAGATGGCCTCACATTATCAAACTGATAGATCTGTATAACCTTTTTTACACAAAAGTGTGACTTATGAATAAATGGGAGACTGACATATGATGTATCAATAACTTCTTTAGTAAACTGGCTAAAAATACACCTTTGAAAAGCATGGGTGAGTTATGTTGGTAGCATTTCCTCATGTCTTCGAGAAATACACTAAAACTGCAGTGTACAGCAAGATATATCTCAGCTGTCTGGATTCATTGGTTTTACCAAGATTTGAATTCAGTTAACCCTAAATATTCAGTATCTTCAGAACCTTTGCTAAAGACAATACAGAGGAGAGAGAAATATTTTCATTTGTGAAAGTGGAACAAGTGGTGTCCTGATCAGGTGTTACACAGCAGTGGTAAGAGTGTACCTGAGTGTTGTAGTTACGGCAAGTTACAGCATTCCTCAGTTCCACTTCAAATTAAATTGATTTCTTGTGCATATTCACAGGTGTCAACGTAGCATTATTCTGAGCTTTTGCATTTTCGATGCTGATTTTCATGGTGCTCAGAATTTTTGGTGAGATATTTAAGTGCTAATTCTCTTCTTGAGAAAGCTACTTCTGCTATCCTTGTGTGCACTGGACATTAAAAATAGAAGTTTCTGACATTTTAACATAATTTACTGTATTGTGCAATCTAAGCAAGAAAATGATACAGATAAATTTCTCATGTGCTTAGCTAAAACATTTTTCTCATCCACATACAAGAATCAGATTGCTAATTAGGATTAGAAGTACCTTTGCCTTCATGACTGTTTATTTCCCAAAAATGAAAAGAGAGTGATAGGTTATCATAATATATTGGCTTTTTTGTATGATTCCTAATATAGATGTACCTATCAATATATATGTACCTATCAATTCTGAACCAGATCCAGTGGTACAGAAAGATAGAATGGCTGCTCTTTGAAGGAAAAAAAAAAAAAATAAACATACACAGCAATAAATATTTCAGTTTCAGAATCTTTTGAGGAAACATCAGAGGGAAAGAAAATAAGATCCTAGTGGTCTTTTCCTCCTCTCATATTTTAGCATTCTGACACTATTACGCTGCTGGGCCTTGTCATTCATAGTGCTTTTGCAGTCTTGGTTTTTTATTTCTGGAATGCACTTCCAACAGTACAGCTTTCGAAGCAAAACAGTTTGCCATAAAGGATTTCATCAGGGCTGATAGATTAGATACATGCTGGTAACTTAGAGATTGCACACTTAGAGGAGAAACCCATGTTATCAGTTCGAACCAGATCTTTTTCTTTGTGTAAAAATATTGCTATAACCATGGTAATACATGGTGTCAGCAAAGTACTTTCACATGGGCTGTTAATAACGATATCCCCTATTTTTTATCTGTATTTTTTAGAGAACATCAGAAGAATGAGATTTTTTAATAGAGTCAGTTTCTGGGCCAACAATTTTTGAAGATCTGCTACATGAATTGTATGCTGGAATATGCAGTCAAAATCAACTTTCTTTCTAGTTTGCACATTTTATTGCATTCACTATTACCATAGGTGAAGAAAGTGAAATACAACCTGGTGAATCTAAACAAAAATGCTGATGTTGGTGTGGAAAGCTCAATTCATCTAGAATACCTTCTGGGAGTGCTTTCCATGGTCTCCTGTTGACTTGTTAGAATAACTCAGTGATTTTGGTTTAATCAGTTAGAAGAGAGTTAAAGCACTGTTAAAGATAGTGTTTTGGAAACCTGCCTTAAAAAAAATTGTTTAAATTGAATATTTAGGAATGCATCTAAGCAGTTTCAGAATACTTTTGTATAATGTTTTGTACATCTTCAACACAGCAAGAGAAAAAGTAGCTAGAATGCAGGTCAGTACTTTTAGCTGTAAACAGAAGAGAAAGATCTCCATGCAAAGAATGGTGGGAAAGAAACTATCTACTAAAATCACTAATAAAACAAGTGCTTTATGTTTTCCAAGGAAAGCTTAGAGATGCACCTGGAAAAATGAAGGCCAGAAGGTTTAGTTTATAGCAGTTGAACCAAAACTAATGATAGTTGCAGATTTGCTTTTCATTGACTTAATAGCAAGAAATCATAATAGACTTGTGTCTTTCTTCAGGATCTTAAGAGTAAATGTTGAAATAAGTGCATGGAGATTTTCTCTGCACAACTCAAATATTGGAGACTTCTGCAAATAGCAAGTCCTATGCAAAACTTGGACATTATATACATGAGTTTTCCTGAATTGGTTCAGGTAAAGTTAACCCATGCATGGAAGGAAGCGTTTTAAAGTGGAAAAAAAATGTAAAATGGCTTCTCATGTAGAAAAAAAGTGATCTAAAAGCTACGTTTCATAGAAGTAGAAAACTGATGTTTAGGAGAAGTATCATGATTGCCATATTTACATCATAAAATGAATGGATGTCTTTTTCAGAGCTTGTTTTGGAATTGGATTGAACAATTGCTTAGCTCAGACTACTTTTATTTAGTTCTACGAGCACTGATTTAGAAGCCACATTACTCTGCAAAATCAGGCTGTAAAATTTTCAGTTTAATCAGATAATAAATTTTAAATATTAAGATTTGGCCTTATGTTACCTCACACTAAATATAATAAGTTTTTTATTTGTTTGCTTGTTTATTCTGACCACGCTATCTAAATTCCTCATCAGTTTCCTGTCTATTTCTCCTGATCTTCCAGAGAATTGCCTCTAATGTGAAAAACTAATCAGTTTATTTTACCTTATTTAACTTCTTTCAGATTTCCAGGCTTTTGGTCTGAAGAAAGGAATGTTTTTCAATCCAGATCCTTACCTGAAGATTTCCATCCAGCCTGGGAAACACAGCATCTTCCCAGCACTTCCTCATCATGGACAGGAGAAAAGATCTAAGATCATGTGCAATACAGTTAACCCAATCTGGCAAGGAGAGGTAGGCAGTTAAAGTGTTGAGCCAAGACTTGGCTTAAAACATGGAAACAACTTTGACTATAGATTCTTTTCTCTAAGCTTTTTCTTATCTGTAAGTTTTTTCTTATCTAAATAGTGGTTGATCTAACCAAGTTTGATGTGTTTTATGGTTTCTTATCAATACAAAAGGCTTAAATAGCTACGAATCGTAAATTAAAACTTTCAGTATGGGTTGTTCTTTGTGGATGTCATTTATGAAGTTAATCATGGAAGGCAAATGTAACCCAGAATTTGAAAAGTATATTCTGACAATGTGAAAGATTGCTGCCAGATTGTCATAGTGTTCTTACACAGAGAGGAAACATTATATAAAGTAAAATAGGATAGCATGCAAATAAAAATAATCTATGTGTTTGAAAAATGTCAGTGGTAGTATAAATTAAAATTAACCTTGGCACATTTGCCTATCACCTTGAAGAAATGCTCTCTAGTCTGCTGCTTGTTATTGGAAGGGCTTCATGGGCATTAATGAGATCTTAGAGTTCAATTGCTCCCTGCTGTTTTTAAATTACACCCAAAATGGAAACAGACAGCAAAGAATAAGGAATCTCTCTGGAATTAAAGGAACCTGACATTAAGAGTTTGATTTACTGATGTTCTCTTTCAGACCAATATCTTCACTGCAGGAAAGAGTAGGAGTAAATAAATAGACTAAATAGATTTATTCAAATTAAAATGTAAATTGCAGAGTAGTTCAGGAATAATTAGGTCAAACTGCATAGGCATGAAAGTTAGAGTGGGGAAGGAGATGAAAGAATTGTCAATGAATACTTCTCCATAGAGGAGGATGAATTTAAATTAAGTATTGCATCAGGTTATGCTACAGGTGAACCTTTGTTGGGGGAGAGATGACACCTCCAAGCTAGTCTGAGAGAAAATGCCTCCTTCAAGACTTGCTTAAGTGGAAGGCCCTGTTGTGAGGCATCCACCAAGCAGTATCTTCTTTCCTGCCCTAAGCAACAGATGTGTCTGGCAGAGGGGTCCCAGGTCAGAGTTGCTGGAACTGGAGGTCAATGGCAGAAATGTTTCAGTGAAGTGCATAAGATACCAGTCTAGAGGTAAGCAGGAATAAAAAGGAAACTTGCTGCATTATGTGTCACATATGGTGCATGTGATTGTGGGAGTTCACAGAAAGCATGAATGCCAGAAATTGATGCTCAGAGGACATAGGATGTGCCTGTGATCTTGCTGTTCACTGTTGGCCAGACTGAACTGCTGAGACAACACAAGCTGTTCACATTAGTAAAGGGACATAAGCTGTGCTGATGGAGGCTGAAAATAATCTTTCTAGAAGTGCTCAATACTGATTGGAAGTCGTCTTTTTTCAAAAACAACTTCCAGCCAAAGTAATGTGCTCTCACTTTAAGGTCTTTTTGCACTGCCAGAGGATAAAATAACCACAGAGAAAGAATGTGGCCCTGATTAAATGTCAAAGGTCATAAGATATGCCTGAGTTTGTGAGCTGACATTTCTTTTCCAAAGAGTTTGTCAGAAATAGAAGGAGAAACAATGAAATGACCTAATAATGAATGTAGGAAAGGAAGAACACACAGCTGACTTCTACCTCCTCTGTTCTCCCTCTGGTTTTCTTGATTGTGTGCAACCATGTAGTTTCTTCCTTTCTGTTGTTAGCTTTTTAGCGCATAAGGAGTCTACAACAGCAGAGATGTCATTCAACATCCATCATTTTCTTTGGCTGATGTGGAAATGTTTAACTGCTTGTACTTGGATTGCAGTTTACGCATATCAGCTGCTCTGAAGTCTTTGTTACAAAAACCCTTATTGGCATATCTGGCACAGAAGTTCCTAGGCTTCTTCAATTTTATCCTTTTATGTTACAAGAGAAGAACTACAAACAACTGCTAAATTGTGGTGGTAGCTATTTTTTCATCCACCTTTTTCACAACACTGGTGGATATGAACACTTGAAATGAAAAATTTCGAGAAATCATAGTTATTTCATTAACTGCTTCCATCACGAGTCATTTTTCCCCAATATACTTTGGGTGATGTATTACTTCAGAAGTGTGATTCTTTCCTAAGGTTCTCCATCATAGCCCATGTAAACAGAAGCTAGAAGATCTTTTTCAGTTTCTTTCTTTGTTAACATATCTAATTAGTTTTGTCTCCTAAACTTGAAAAATTCTGAAACAGGGAAATAAAACTTTAGAAATAACTACAAACTGTTATATTTGTATATGTTCTTGATTACCCTTGAGCAAATTCAGAAATAGAAGTGTTGTCTTAATTCTGTAGGACTTCACCATCAAAATAAAATCCTACAAAGCAAAAGAAGATGTTTCATTTACTTATATTCATTATTCATTTCACTATTCCACCTCATATACTTATCAAATTGTTCTATTTGCATAGTAACCACCTGCATTAAAAGAACACTCCGAGAGCTCTGTGATACCTCGGGCAATCTTTCATCAATGTCATGTAATATTAATGATCTTCATTTCACAGACTATTCAGATATTTTTCGACACAAGTGGCCCTGAGTTAAAGCTATTCTTCTGTTGCACTGTTTCATTGTCCTTTATACAGGAGGGCATAACCAAATGGAAATTTCTTACTAAGGGATGATTTGTGTGTAACATTTTGACACTTGTAGCAATACTCATGTGTAAGTGAGGTGAAAGCCTTCAATGAGAACTGTTCAGTGGAGCAGGTTAAAAACCATGTGGTATCTTACAGTGATTGAGAGGAGTCCTTCTGTGATGTTTCCGTGTTTTCCCATATGGAAGCATAACATCCGATTCCGCGAAACCAAAGTGCTAAATATTGTAGTGTGCAATTACAAAAGCTAGTAAATATTCAAAGGAAGGTCCAGACTAGTTAGTGATTGTGCCACAGCGTGTGTACAGGCAGTGATGAGAAGAAAGCAACTGTAGAAAATAAAAACAAGTTCTCTTCATACAGAGGACTTACTGCTGATTCATAGTTAATGGTCCAGCTTCTTTTCATACTCCTGACTCTACTTTCAACGTGGTGCTTTCTTTAACAATATCTGTACTGTTAAACAACATAGATCTGTACTGTTAAACAACATAGATGAGGTTCTGAAAAATAGCTGACACTGGACAGCTGCATCTATGTACTTCAACTCTGCTATCCTCTAAAACATGTCAGTTGTATCCAAACAACCTGTTTGGGATGCTCTCTTGCCTGTAGTAGCCCCATCCAACTTCTAGCAATTGGTTTGCGCAAGACAAAACAATTGCCAATGACTGTTGACAGTTGTAGGCAATGCATGACTCTGTAACTGTATTTAGTATATTGATAATAAGATTCTTGGCATTGACCATAGCATCTATCTCAGCCTTTTCCCCATATCTGGTCCTAAGTGTCAGATTGGACCAGTTCTATCACATCAGATACTCACTGATCAGGAATAGGTAGGAGGTGCCCCTAACCCGTCAAGGCTACTGCTGTGCCATCCATTACAGGCTATAGACAACTGAGGGGAGAAAAGTTCTCATTCATTAAAAGATGTCAGCTACAGGTGAAGGTGGGGGTGTGGATATATTTTAGATGGCAATGAATAAAAACAAACAATACAAAGAGCAGGGATCAGAAGCCAACCAGATTGTTGTGTTGGTGACTTACTTAGTGGTTCGTAGGGTCGTTGCCCCACAACCTCTTTGGCTTTGCTTTTCTGGCTGCAAAGTAGCCTAGCTTCAGGAGAGATCCCCTAGAGTAATTTATAGCTTGCACTTTGTCTTTTTAAACTTATTCTACTGGGAAGAAACCACTGTATGGAAGATATCTTTGCTATCCAGAAGCAAAAAATTTGCACTGTTGGACAGTGAAAATGGCTGTGGCTACTCTGCTTTTTATCCATGTGTGCTGATATCACCAAGGTCAGGAGTTGCCCAACATTTTAGTCTGGAAAAGAGAGAGATCTGGGGAGACCTCAGTGCAGCATTCCAGTACCAAAGAGAGCTTATAAAAAAGTAGGAGACTGACTTTTTACATGAGCAAATGGTAGTAGGAAAAGGAGGAATTGTGTTCAACTCGAAGAGAGGAGAATTAAATTAGATGTTAGGAGGATTTTTTTTTTACTCAGAGAGTGGTGAGATACTGAAACAGGTTGCCCAAGAATGTTGTGGATGCCCCATCCCTGGTGGCATTCAGGCCAGGTTGGATAGGGCCCTTAGCAGCCTGATCTATTGGCTGATGACACTGCTCATGGCAGGGAGGTTAGAACTAGAACTTAAGGTCTCTTCTAACCCAAACCATTCTGTGATTCTGTGTCACCCATTTGACTTCAGTAGCGCTTGTTTGTATCAGAAATGTTTTGAAGTCAGAGTCACCTAATGCCCATTTATATAGAGAGGTTGCTCCAGAAGTAACCCTATTTTCAACATTGTCACCACCATGAGCAATGCATTTTTGCCAGTGGTGAACAAAAGCCCACGTACTGCATTTGTAAAAACCTGCACCAGCAGAGATGACCCACTGTCGCCACTGCTGAAATGCATCACCCGGCACCTCACTGTGCTCACATCCACTGTTGGTTGCTGAATAAACATTCAGAAGGCATCAATAGATGTCAGTTTTTTCTGCCTGGAGAAATTCAATTCCACACCTTTGCTTTATGTACTCTTCCATGTCAGATGCCAGTTTCTCAATTGCCCCTCTGCTACCAGCTGTCATGCAGCAACAAAATGTGATGGAATATTGGTAGGAAGGTTCAGTTTCTACAGCTGTACCATCAAAATCCACCACTGATGTTGTGGGCTGTTAGAAGGGATTTTGGAGCAGCCCACCAGATTTGCTAACAGTTCACTTAATTGCAAGGTCATAGTGAGCGAATTGTCTTACCATGATATTTTGGGGTAAAATGTAAATAAATCTCTTATGGAAGTGTTCTTTTGTCAAATCTTCTGTTTATCTAGTAGAAATGAGAAAGTTGAATGTTTATCATCTTCTAATATTGCTTTTAGAAGAATAATTATGCTATTCACATATTGTTTCATGCCGAGACCGTGAATTTTCTGTCACAATCTTTTGATAAATCCCCTCTAAGAAGATTTTATTTGTTAGCAAGCACAAAGTGATAGACAGTCCAGGCAAGCAGTACTGATCACTAACGATTTTAATCAACAAAACAAACTAGTTTAAGAAGTAAATATACCTCAGTCTGGCTGGCAAATTCTGACAGTGGGTTTGCAAATTAAGTACTTAAGCCATCTGAAATTCCCTTGAGATCTATCTATTGCATTTCCTTCTTGACTGTGACAGTTTTGTTAGAACCAGTCACTTCTTCGATTTTGTTTTTTTAGTAGTGAGTAGGTATAGAGCCTCGAGGAATGGCAGTGAGATGACTGTAAGAATGGGTTGTTGCAACTGTCCAATGTATTTGAAGTAGTAGGAATTGTTAGCTGTTAAATGACACTTTGAATTTCAGCTCCAGTAATTCTAGCTCTAGAAGAATGGATTGCCTTTCAGTAGGAGTGTGAGGATGCAAACCATCTAAACTGCTTGCAGCTTCCCTGATTGTTTCTTTGCCTCAGCTTTTACAAATATTGTTATGTTATAGCTGAGATACAAACTAATGCTTTGAGTGACTGCTTTATCGCTCTGAACATTGCTAATTTTTTCTGGTGAATTAATTGATGTGTGTAAGAGGTGTTCAGTACTCTGTTGCAAGAGCGCTTGACAAATAGTAGTTAACGTGTCAGAATTGATAAACAGAATTAAAGTATTTTCAAACATGTAACTTGTACTGACTGCACCTCAGAGAACCCTCAGCCTTTGAAAAATACTGCACCTGAATAAATTCTCATGAAATCTATCTCTTCAGATTACCAATCAGAAGAAGGAAATAGTCAAGGACTCAAATGCTAGAGGTGGTGGTTTGGGGAGACGGGGATTCTGTACTGCAGTCAGCAGGGATAGAAGCAGGGAGTCTGGGCGCTGGTTGCAAGAGTATCAAGGTGTCTGAGTGCTGAGCCACTGATTCAAGATGCTTTAACTCTTTTTGAAATAATGGTATGATTTTAAACTGGATGTGGATTGTATTTTATCTGATTTTGGTCGGATTTAGGGCCCAGATCTAGATACTGACAATCCTACCAGTGCTTCATGTAATGCATTATTCCATCAGAAGTTCAACATAAAAAGAGCAACGGGAGTATGACACTGATTGAACTTCCATTTTTTTATCGTTTAACTTAGATAACCTTTCTCCCTCTTCTTCTGACAAATACAGAAGAATCAGCTGCAGAGACAGGCAGGCCTTTGTACCCAAGCATAAGTCCAGCACAGATGATATGAAATCTAAATCCTGAATTCAGTGTTTTGCCAGAAGCTTCAGTGGCACTGCCTTGTGAGTGGCAGCTTCAGTATACGATATTCCAATACACATAGCCACATAAAGTGCAAAACAAACATTTCACTAAACAGAAAAGCTGTGATTTTAAAGCTGCAGTTTGTTTTAGTATCCTGTGATGACTGAAATGTGAAGCCCAAGACAACTTTAGTTCTTTCAGGAATGAGTGGAAGGAGTGAGAAAAATTATCTAGATTATTCTAATATGTCATTCTTCCAGAAACACATTCTTATCACATCTTCTGCACCTAAAATACTATCAGTCTTGCTAATCTTGTGTTCCAACCTATCCTATACTA
>JAOWBP010002978.1:45200146-45219290 GCA_028571105.1 Tragopan temminckii
AAGAGAAGAGAAGAGAAGAGAAGAGAAGAGAAGAGAAGAGAAGAGAAGAGAAGAGAAGAGAAGAGAAGAGAAGAGAACTGTCAGAAATCTGTGTGGTACAGATAAAATATAGATGTTGTTTGTTTTTATTTGGGTAAACTGCTTTCTACTGTTACTGAAAGAGGAGGTCATTTTCTGCCATCCTAGAGACTTGAGTCTTCATTAATATCAGCCTTTTCCTTCCCTATTACTTCCATGTGCTTTGAACAAGATTTTGTTTCAAATCTATTAACCAAAATGTAATTGTATCTTACCAGTTCTGTACTTCAGTGGGGAAGAGAATCTTTCCAATTTTCTTTCCGGAGCTGGTACAAAAACACATATTCACAGAATCACAGAAGTGTTGAGATTAGAATGGACCTCTGGAGGCATTCTGATCCAGCTAGGTCATCTAGGCTGGACAGTCCCAGATCTCTCAGCCTTTCTTCATAGGAGAGATGCTTGGGTCCCTTAGTCGCCTTTGTGGCCCTTTGTTGGACTCTCTCCAGTGTGTTCATACCTGTCTTATACTCAGGAGTCCACAGCTGGACACATTACTCCAAGTGTGTTCTCCTCAGTGCTGATTAGCGAAGAGGGATTCCCCCTCAACCTGCTGGCAATATTTTGCCTAATGCAGCCCAGGATACCATTGCTGTCTCGTGTTCAACTTGGTGTCCACAAGGACTCCCAGGTCCTTTTCTGCTCAGCTGTTCTCCAACTGTGTGGCTTCAGTATGGTGCCTGGCATTGTTCCTCCCCAGGTGCAGGACTTTGCACTTCTCCTTGTTGAACTGCATGAGGTTTCTGTTAGTTCATTTTACCAACCTGTCAAAGTCCCTCTGGATAGAAACATGACCCTCTGGTGAGGAAGCTATTCCTCCCAGTTTCCTATTGTCTGCAAACTTGCTCAGCCTCATTGTCCATACTGTCAACGAAGATGCTAAACAGGACTGGACTCTATACTGATCCAGTGGGTACTCTGCTAGTTTCTGGCCTCCATCTAAACTTTGTGCCACTGGTCACCATCCTCTGGACCCAGCTGTCCATCCAGTTTTCAATCCACCTCACTGTCTACTATCCACCCAATTCATCAGGATATGAGGATCTTATGGGAGACAGTGTCAAAGACCTTACTGAAGTCCAAGTAGACAATATCCACTGCTCTCCTCTAGTCTACCAAGCTGCTCATATAAGTTTATCAGATTAGCCAAGTATGAATTCCCTTTGGTGAATTCATACTGATGACTACTGATGATGTTCTTGTCCTTTATGTGCCTGGAAACAGTTTCCAGATTAGATGATTCAACTGTAATTTTACAGCTCCTTCTTGTTGCCCTTCTACAAGATAGGATTGACATTTGACTTCCTCTTGTTTTCATGCATTTCTCTCAGTTGCCATAATTGATAAAAGATTAGTGAGAGTAGCCTCACAGTGACATCATCCAACTCCCACATCACATGTGGAAATCCCATCAGGGCCATGGACATAAGTATGCCCAGCTTGCTTAAGGATTCCCTGACCTGATCCTCTTCCATCAAGGGTACACATTCCTTGTGTCAGCTTTTCCTTCTAGTCTCTGGGACCCAGGATTCCTAAAAGTTGGTCTTGCTGGTAAAGACTGAGGCAAAGAACAGTACTTTAGCTTTTTCCATGTCCTGTCTAACAAGGTCCTCTGTTTTACTCCAAAACCTGCCCACATTTTAGAGAAGATAATGAAATACAGGTTTCTTTTTCTTCCAGACACGAGTGCCAAGCATTGAACAGTATAAAAGCAGCCAGCCTTTTCTGGCTAAGGTACAGGGGCTGTCACTTCTCAGAAAAGAAAGTGAAGAGAAAGAAAATAGCATTTGATAGTGATTTGGTTCCACCTCCAAAGAGGACATTCTGATCTTAAAATATCACAATAACTTGCATATTTTCAAAAGTGATTGGTGACTTTTGAGAATGAATTTATCAGTTTTTCATTTCTAAAACCTTGTTGTTTTGCTGGATTTCATTTTTCAAAGGACAAGTGGCCTGTGTGTTCTCTAAACTGAGGATTACTTGAGGCTCTGCATGGTGAATGGCCTAAGCATGGGGCATCCACATTCAGGGACTGCCTCTGGAAAATGCTGTCCATTATGAACTAAACTGTATGGGAGCAGTGGGAGCAAGTGTTCAGATAATGGAAAACTAGATCATGTAAAATTATCACTATCTTACTGTCTCCAAATCCATTTATTTGAGTTCATTTTCGATCTCAAACTGCATTAGTTTCTATATGTTAAATCCTTTGAGTTCTGCCACGGGACATCTCAGGTCTTAGAGGCTTAATTGTGCTTTCAATACACAGCTTGAAAGTGTCAGAACATTGTTTTAGAGAACGTGCTTGGGAACTGTGATCATGGACCAGAAACTGGTCCCAGGCCAGTCTCATATATCCCCAAGTGCAGCATGGTTGGCAGGTCAAATCAGAACAGGGTTTGAATTTATGGGTTGTATGAAATATCACTTATTTGTATGCCTAAGAGGCACAGCTTTCTGAGGAAACAATAGACATTT
Organism: Tragopan temminckii; assembly: GCA_028571105.1. Classification (NCBI taxonomy): domain Eukaryota; kingdom Metazoa; phylum Chordata; class Aves; order Galliformes; family Phasianidae; genus Tragopan; species Tragopan temminckii. The sequence continues at coordinate 45,202,706 of JAOWBP010002978.1, forward strand.
CCTCTGGCTGTTTCCAACACATGTTGGCTGTTGAGAAGTGCTCTGGAAAATGTCAGTGTGTTTCTTGTGTAGGAAGGGTGCCACTTGGTTCCACCTGGCATTACAAAAACAAATGTGCATGCAAATTCTGATTTACTTCAAGAGTTGTACCACAAGACAAAATATCATTAATAGAGGAAAGTACAGTTCATTAACTTAACTTTTATTTCCACTTATGGACAGCTCAGTCTCTAGCTGTGTGTGTGAGCATGCTCTACCTCACAGAAATCATTTTACAATAATAGATGTCAACAACAGTATAGTGGAAAATTCATTAAATGACAAATTACATTACATTAAAGTAACCTCATTCAGTTAAATGAATGTCTTCTGCTTTCCTTGTGTGTGTCATGAATGGACAGTTACCCAAGAAACCCATACTGTTACGGTAATATAGCTTATTTTAATAAGGCAGTGTTCAATATACATGTAAAAATAATGTTCTCCTTTTGTAGGGTATGCTGCAGAGTTATAGAAAATGAGAAGAAAATAACGCTTTGGAGGTTATTTGAATTGTATTTCTCAGATTGCTTATTTATTTGTTTATTTATTTGCAGGACCTATTTAACAGAACGTGCTGCTCATTTTAGTTGCACATGAAGCTGTTCAAACTCAGCATTTCTGAAAATTGGATAACAACAATTTAGGGCTGAACTCCAGACCTCAGTAACCCAGAGCATTATTGCATTGTGAAGACTGCTTCTAGCAGTGGCAAAGCTAGAAAACCCTTTCACCTATCTCAGTATTCACTTAGTACAGAAGTCAACTTGCAGTTCAACACTGACTTTTGAGCTAGACAAACAGTTGTCTTACAGATATCCTACGTTTGCATGCCATAGCAGACAGGTCCTTCTTTTTTGCTGATAGCATCCTCATAGTAACAGATCGGTTTGAATAAAAGCATTCAGTGAGTCATGTCACCAGCTCATGGTCTATACTGAATTTAGGCAATCTAGAAGCAAGCAAGAATAAGCAATTAATATATTTGCTTTTTACTGTTATCCCTAAGTAAAAAGCTTTGCTTTCCCTATGGGGACATCCCTATATCTCCAGTTGCTGTAATGTTCCTGTACTTGAAATCCAATCTACATGTGGAATTCCTTGCAATTAAAACTTAAAATACCACCCTCTGTGTTTCTTCCTGAGGTTTTCATGCACATGTTCTCTAAAAAGCTTGCTGAAACATTACATGTAAGTTAAAACAGATGTTCTTAAAACCAGACCGACTTAGGCAGTGTTGACATGTTTCAAAGCATCTAGTGACAGCACGAGTTTTTGATGTTGCCATTCCTATCTTCCCTGGTGTCACTGGTTATGGTAGCCTGTGCTATGGCTTAGGTTTAGCTGTGTGGGATCATATTGTGAATCACACCAGGAAATTGATACAGATAAACAATATTTTCAGGCTGTTCCCTTCTAAGTTAGGACAGAGATGAGAGTGGGAAAAATTTCAATATGTATCTAACAGCTGTGGTCAGCTGTTGTGCACTTCATTAGTTCCCCACTACTCAATAGCTGAGGTGTGCTGCACAGCTGAGTTGCCACAAATTGCCAGTCTAGAGTAGGAAAATGCAGACTAAACATCTCTCCATGCTTCCAGTTTTGTTGTACTTACATGCAGCTGTTTTTAGAACTTGTGTGGAAAAAAGTAAAAAAGATCATCTGGCCAATTGCGTTTAGATCAATAACCACTGCTAGGGCAGAGTTCATTAGATCCCATATATATACTCTTCTTACCATAGATAAGCCTTTGCTTGTTAATATGACATGAATATCTGAAATTCTTGCATTCTCCAAGCCTGATTCCGCAGTGTTACATAGTACCTATAGGATGTTTTCACTTGATTGCTTTGAGGACAAGCTATTTTTATTTACATGCCTATGCCTTGGGTTCCAAGACCTGTCTCTGTCCTGTGAAAAAGCCAGAGAATCCCACAGGCTCATCACATAGAGAGTACGTTGTGGCTCAGCCACCAGCTTCATGTTCTTTACTCTTCTTTTATTGCAGCAATTCAGCTTTGTCTCGCTGCCCACGGATGTCCTGGAAATAGAAGTTAAAGACAAATTTGCAAAGAGCCGACCAATCATCAAGCGTTTCCTGGGAAAACTCTCTATGCCAGTTCAGCGCCTCTTGGAAAGACATGCCATAGGGTAATTTTGCTGCTCATACTTTGAGTTGTTTCCTTAAACAATTGGTGCACTGCCAATTTGAAGTTCCTGGTGATATGTCATTATAGATACATAATGATGTTGTGTGGGCATTATTAAACTGAGAGTTGCCTGAAGAACAATGTTAGTCTTTATTAGAATGCATAGGACTATGGGCCAACCAGTGATTTCTCTTTATAACCTTCTCTGTTACATTTTGAAACATGAGAACTGGCATTTAGGAAAGGTTTTGTGTGTATCCTGGCCATGAATGCAATATTTTCAATTTAAACATTGTTTTAGTGCTATCAACAGGCTATTTTCATGTTTCAGAGAATTAACTCTGGACTAAAATCTTGCCAGATCTGTTCCTCCTCCCTTTAGACAGTGGAAATACTGTAGAAATATAATTGTAACTGAGTCTTTCTGACCCTCTCCTGCTGCCAAGGAATATCCAGTTCAGATTAGCAGCCCTGCCCTGCTTCCCTATTATAAGAAGGTCCAGGGAGAGTGTGTGCAGCAAAAGTAACATACTCCAACTTGAGATGGATGGATAGCGTGCTGACAAAGCCAAAATGTTTAGACCTTCAGGAGCAGGAGAGAAAAAGTAAGCTACTGAAGAGAGCATAGAAGATGCGGTTGCCAGGAAGGTATTTCTGAAAATTGGATCTCAGTTCAGCTGAACAGCAGGATGATGGGCTTGTTGGAAGTGTTTTTGAACAGCTGGTTCAAAACTGACAGTGATATTGACAGCTGAATCTACCAGAAGGGACTAAACTACATCCATGTTTCTCAAGTAGGAAAGATAGAGTGGATTTTAGAAACCAGATGGAAAAGAACAGCTTGGGGAAAGTAGAGCTTTGTAACTGATATCATTGGCTTCCCTCAACGTGTCATCATCATCTGATTATATCTTCCTATTTTACTTCCTTATGGAAAACACTGTCTATCGAAGGACATACTTTGCCAAGAGCAGTGCCTCCAGCCTGTACCTAGATCTGGCTTAGTTTTCATACCACAGTGACTTTTAAATCTCAGGCAAGCTCAATGAGAACCCACAAATCCAGAAAGATTATACATAAAACTTGAGATCATCTCATTTATTTCCAATGTATGTGAAACTACTCTAGTAAATATATTGGGCCCAACTGGGGACTATGTTTCTTTAAAAGGTATATAAATATTACTATACAGTGAACCCTCTGCACTTAACAAATGCTTTGCGAACATTGATTCAGCCTCATTTTGGGCAACTGGGAAGTTAATCTCTTCTGTAGTTTCATTCTGTTCTGAGGGGTGGATGAAGTGTGGCAAAGGGAGGGACCTGCACAAGGACAGAATGGAATCATTGATCAACCTTGTCAGGAAGGTGTTCTCCTGATATTTCAGCTTCATAGAGGTAAGAGGGGTGAAAAGAGATGAAGAGTAGTTGTTCAACCAGCTTAAAAAGAGAAGGTGGTAAGTGGGGACTGATCTGTCCAGAATTTTGAAAGTACAGGAAAGCTGAATTTTATGCAGATGATGAAGGAAAAGAAATACTGAAATGTGAGATTCTGCGTAAGGGTAGATACGATCAGGTCAGCAAGGAAGTCTTGTTATGATAGCTGAAGTGGGAGTTGTTTGCTTCCCATGTTGATATTTCCATGCCCATGCTGCAGAAGTTCCATTTTCACCATTCTCTCTCTATATATGCGTATGTGCTTGTGTATCCCAGAAGCCTGTCTGAATCGCTGACTCAGCTGTTCCATTGTAATTGAAGACATTGTCCTCTCCTTCTCTGCCATTTGTTCTTTTGTATGCAAGTCAACATGCCCTCATGGCTGGGTTGAATAGACTCTGAAATTCATTGCATATTTTTGTAGGACACAGCAGCTTTATCTATGGACAGTAGACATTTGGTGGGTTATAGTCTATTGTGACAGTATTTGTTTTCTTTCAGGGACAGGGTTGTAAGCTACACTCTCGGTCGCAGGCTTCCTACAGATCATGTCAGTGGCCAGCTGCAGTTCCGATTTGAGATAACTTCTTCCATTCATCAAGGTAATTCTTATTCTTAATGCACCCTTTTTCTAGCTCTTTTTTGGCTTTGCATTCATTTCTCCTCAGAAGCCTAAATTATTTACTGGCAGCTCTGAGACTTTAAATACAGTCATGAGCAAAGGAAAGTGCATGGCGTCTCCTGTCCGCAGAATGCATCATGAGTTGGTTTCTCCCCTACTTCCCCTCACCTTACAGCTGCTGTGTCCTCCTGTTCTTGACTGCTTCATGTAGTCTTCCATTTCACTGGAGAGAAGAGGATGAAAAACTAAGGTTCCATCTGCTTCTCTATTATCTGTCCTGAGGAAGTGTTTGGTGGGCTATTATTTGTAGAGTCATCAACGTTTGAGCATTTTATAAGTAAAAGTGAATAATCTGATAATAAGGATTGAAGACTTCCTTGTCTTGACTATTGCTAATCTAAAAAAAAAAAAAGCAAAAGAAAATGTGTTGTCCCCCTTCAGACATGATGGCGTCAGTTTGAATCTTGGTTTTGTGTGAAAATCTCAATAATAAATAATAAATAATACATAATACATAATATATAATAAATAATAAATAATGTTCAGGGGCTTTTTTTCTTCTCTAAAGTCATGCTGTCTCAGGTATACTTTGCCAAGCTAACAGCTGCATTAGTACTAGAAAATTGTGACCTGCCCTATACTGGAAAAACATGACTTCTTTCTTTTGACTGGTGGATGGGATCAAAAAGCCCAGGTTGTCTGGCATCTGGGAGGAAATCATATCAAAGAAAAAATCCCAGATTTCAGGAGGTTGATAAGCAATTTGTTAAATTCACTGTTGCAAAATCGTGTCAGCTTCTGCATGACAAGAAAAATGTAATTAAAGCATCAGAGAAGGTATCCTTGTGAATACCACGATACTCCTTCCCATGCTCATTGGCTTAGAGGGGAGTTTCAGGAAAGGTGTTACCTTCAGGTTATATTGAAGGAAGGCAGTATGCTGTATACACATTACCACCATGAGTAAGTCCTGTGATCGTTAAATCTACCACACAAAGGCTGCCTAGCACAAAACCAGCCTTTTTTCAGTTAGCCACTCATTTCACTGTCTAATTTATGTTTTAATTTTCTCAGATTGCAGTGGATGCCTGTCCTCACAGCCAAGCTTCTGGTTCAGTCAACATTTTGTGTTAAAAGAGTAATTTCTTTTCCTGTCTCATACAGATGATGAAGAGGTCTCCATTAGTGCAGATCCTGAGCCAGCTGACCTCCAGGAAAGCCCTGTGAACAACCCCACAGAGGAAAGCCTCGGTGAGCCTCCCTGCATCAACACAGTGACCTCAGAAAATACAGTTCCAGAAGAGCTAAATGGATACAGTGTGAACAATATTGATAGCCCAAGGGCTGTCAAACCACCCAGGGAAGTCAACCAGAACAACGTAAATGAAGAGCTAGCAGGAGATGAGGAGGTTGATGCCGTGCCAGTTCCTGAGCCCTTGGAATCCATCCGAGGAGAAGTGCTGCTTTCTTTAAATGTGACGGACCTCACAGAGCAGCTGGGTCTGCTGGCTTGCGTGTCTGCTTCTGAGACTGAAGTAAGGGAAAATAGCAAAGTCAATTCTGGTACTCAGGGATATGATGGAGTATTGAACAGCACAGAAACTTTAGATGTCAGTGAGGTGAGTGCAGATGTGTATGCTGACAAAGACCTGGAGAAGAGTCAGGAGGAAGAAGGGGCTTCAGCTCAAGAGGAGGAAGACAGCAAGCTACAGCTGAGGACCACAGCGAAGAGGAAAACAAGGCCATGCTCCCTGCCTGTTTCTGAACTAGAGACAGTTATAGCTTCAGCTTGTGGTGAGCCAGAGACTCCTCGCACTCACTACATACGAATCCACAACCTGCTCCACAGCCTGCCCTCAGCACAGATGAGCAGTGATGGGGAAGAAGAGCAAGATGCTGGCAGTGGCGGGGAGAACGATGAAGAGTCCACAGTCAAGGAGGTGTTGCAGAAGGAGACAGTCAGTGAGAGTGAGACAATGGCAGCAGAGCCTCCTCCAGAAAATGAGGCCGAAGAGAACTTCAGCCAGAGCACAGTGCCTCCTGGGACCTTAGACGAGCAACTCTCTGACTTAAATGATGGGCTGGTGGATGGGGAAAACCCCAGGACAGGAAGCGAAAGCGAGTCAAGCTCCAGACCCAATGGTGACAACGAATGTGAGGCGTGCGACACCTCTTGCTACAGCCCCTCCTGCTATAGTACCTCCTGCTACAGTACTTCCTGCTACAGCACGTCCTGCTACAGCACCTCCTGCTATGACAGTAACAATCGCTTCTCCAGCCATACCCGCTTCTCCTCTGTTGACAGTGCAAAGATTTCTGAGAGCACGGTCTTTTCCTCCCAGGATGATGAGGAGGAGGAGAATAGTGCTTTTGAATCGGTGCCAGACTCAGTACAGAGCCCTGAGCTGGACAGGGAGCAAGTGGATGGCTCCTCCCAGTGGCCAGATGAACTAGTAGCTCATGGTGGGAATCCACAACTAGCCACAGAAAGTCTAGACACCCCAATAGCAGGTCCAAGCAGCAGAAGAGAAGGTTAGATCCTGAGAATCAACGCACTGAGCAGCCTTGATTATCTGGATGTCACAGAAGGCATCAGATAATCAAGGTTTCAGATAGCTCATGGCTTATTTCATAAAAACTTGGGGTCTCTGAGTTGGGTGATATTTTAGGGAGGGTTGGATAATTGAGCCTGTCTTTAAATATCCCAGCATATACAGATGGGGATCTGTATATATGGATTCCTGTAGATATACATGCATCATTATAAAATCAAGATTAGCTGAAGTTATGTGGCAGACCAGCATTATCACATCCACCAACCCATTCCTTATTTCCTGGGATTGTTTCATTTCACATATCTGATGTACTGCCATGTCTGTACTAGACAGTGAGAGGACCAGCTTGTGCTTGTCGAGGGGCAAACATGCCGGTTTACTTCTGCTAAGGATCTGGACCAGTGTCTGTATATGATTTACACAGTCATGTATGTGGAGAAAGGCAAATGTTTTCAAGTTAGAAATGAAACAGCTGCCTCTTACAAAACCTGTTTACTCATTTTTTCCAATAATTTTTTTGTTTTCAAACAAGTCTACATCAAATTTCACAGACCATAGGGCAACTCAGAATCCTTTTTTTTTGAGATTGAGCTATATCCAACAAAATTCTTGTCTTATCTTTTTCTAGAGATAAAATTTAATTTAAAAAATCACTTCTGTCTTCACAATGTAGATATTCTTTTTCCCAATCTTTCCTGATTGACCTCAACATTAAATATATACCTTTGGTAAGTTTTTTTTACATAGTATGGAGTTACATGAAGGGTGGATTTGGTTACTCATCTTCAGTTCACTTACCAGTTTTCTCAGGCTGAGGAAGTGAAGGCCTCAGCGGCTGCTGTGGTCAAGGGTAGAATTTGCATTCCCACATCCTGAGTCAGCTGCCCCCTGGTATAAGTGACACCAAATTTAAACAGCACTGAGAGAATAACATAATTGGCAATCACTAGGAAACTCCAGCTAAAGCATCCTTGTACCTTTTCATAGTCCATTCCCACTTCATTTACCCCGATCTGCTCTTGCTGAAGGAATGGTGTAAGGAGACTGTTAAACTCTTGGTTCTAGCCCTAACAATTCTCAGAAGTACAGAGGGAGATAGAAATCCTCAGCAAGGTGGGCCTTCCTTGCAGGTGAGGGACTTCGTATACCCAGGAGGGCACGAGTGTGTGTGTGCATGAGACTATTCGTACAGAATTGATGGTTGCTTTGGACCATGTGCACTTCTGAGAGCAGCTTTGGGGAGAGGATGTCTTCTGCATATGGACTCAGTATGGCTACAAAATTTTGTCTCTCAAGTCTATATAAAGCACAGCAACTTTGCTTTGGCTGGCTGAAAGAGTGAATGTCTGAAGGGCAGCCCTGCTCTTAGCACTCTTTTGGTACGACCAGGGCGTACTTCAGCAAATGTGCATGTTGATCCATGGTTTGGTGGCTGTTACAAATACAGTAGATGCGGTCACCTCCATCCACTTCAGGTGACTGACACTACCATGATTCCATTGGCGTAACTGTCATGACTAGGGGAGAGTCAATTATGGCGAGGTAAGTAAAGAAACATAGATAGATGTTCTGGTAAATTGTGCCACAACACCTGTAGAAACAGCACAGTTTTTAAGCCTATGAAAGACAGACTTTTAGCACTGAGTAATAACTTACATAACTCTGCTGTCTGCTCAGAACACACAGCAGACATGACCGTTAGATATGCCTATACACAAGTGTTTTAATGGAGAAATTTAAGATGCCATATGGTATCATCAAAGCACCTAGAAGAGAGTATTTTTGACAAGTCTTTTTTCTCACTTCTGGATGGTGTGAGATTTTTTTCAGTTTTACACAAAATTAGTTTCTGCCTTGTAGCTGTTGTTTGTGGATGTTTTTTTTTAGGCATTTTTTTATATATTTGGAAGCAGTATGTTATTTTTTACAAACTGTTCTTTCTTAGGGTATTAAAATAACACTGATATTAAAGACAGCTAAACCGGACAGCACACAGTTTGGTTCAGCTGATTGGTCTGATTTTAATTTTTAAGAGTCTGTTAATAGGATTAATAATCTCGGTTTCTAAGGTTTCAAGAACAGAATGAGGAGGAATCTGAATTCTTTTTATCTTGCAGTTTCCTCATTCTCATAGTTAAGTCTAAGATGAGGAGTAGTTTTTCTTCCTTACAATAAACTTCTTCATATCTTAAAGGATTCTATAAAAAATATCTGGATCTTAAGTTATTCCTCTCAAAAGAACACGAGTTTGGACGTTTACTTAGATTTCATTTATTTCGTATGCAGCTATACAGTATTACTGTTTTCTACCGTAACAACAACCGTTGCACTGTCCACTATGTTTCAGTTTTCCTTCCTCTTTCCTTCTTCTGTATCTCAGATCTTCTCTCTTTATCTCAGGTCCTGACTATGTTTCACTATCTTTGGTCCTCTTCTACCACCTGTCTCCTATTTGTTTCTGGTCCTTATCTCATTCTCTCTCCTCCCTCCCAAGATGAACTCTTTGAATTTTGGAAAATATCTGTAGAAGGAGGTGCTCTTCTGCTTTACGGGATCTGCATAATTCTGCCACTCCAACCTATTCATACAGTTGCTGATCCTTTGGAAAAGCAGAGGAAGATTCAAGGCAGATTTTAGCCTTATATTTTGCTGGTGAGAAAAGTTGGAGCCAGGATTTTGCATGTTCCTGTCCAATTTCTGCAGAAGCTTGAGCTGTACCGTATTTCTCAGAGATCAAGCCTGATTCTTCTCTCGCTTACAATTGTGTGTCTATGAGTCCAGAATCTGGCCCATAATAGATTAGCATTGGCTCAAATTTGAGACTGGAGCCCTGACTGCATTATTTTCATAATTCTTTGGTGTGTGAATTGTTATTAAAATAGTGCCTGGGAATAGGAATAATGAGAGCTGCCAAGTACACCAGGAAAACCTCTGTGACAAATAATCACTTGTTTTACAGTAGCACGTTTTTTGAACCATGTTGTGAAAACACTGAATGACTGTCAATATCTTGAATATCTTGTCCATAGGTGATTGTCCTTTACTCCATAATTCTCAGCCAGTCAGCCAGCTTCCTTCTCTGAGGCCTGACCATCATCACTACCCAACTATCGATGAGCCTCTTCCACCAAGTAAGCTTTAGCATTTTTTAACTTATTACATTTTTTCAGCATTTCCTGTTAATTCAAACAGTGTAGAGGTCAGTATGTCTTTCTATATAATCCCATCTGTTCTGTATATACTTTCTCCAGAATCCAAGCAATATGGTCTTTTGTTTCCCATGTTTGACCCTGACTTCAAGTGTTGTCATGTTATTTTGGACAAACTCTGTAACATCCCTTTGCCTTGATCCATCCTCTTCTTTAGCTACCATGAAATGAGAATTGTAGTATTTTCCTCATTCCAGTCAATATTGTGAGGTTGGAATGAATAGGTATCTGTCAGGTGTGCTGGAAGCCTTACAAAAAAGCTTTTGGTTTATTAGCAAAGTGCTGTGTTTTTTTTTTTTTTTTAAAGTTTGTCTTGAGGTTTTTCTGTATTCAAACATAGTTTGGGATGCACTCCCTGTGCTCAGTCAGCCCTGCTTGCAGGTCCAGCACAACTTTTACACAGTCAGAATGCACCAGGAACAAATAGTAGGTCCAAATGATTCTGTGAAAGGCAGCTCACCAATGGTGATCCAGTCATACTGTTTTTTGATGTGGTGATCAATCTGTTGTTCTGTTCATTATGGAAGTAATGACATCTGCAGTTGAGATGAATAAAAATCAGATATTTTTAAGTGGAGTAACTGACTAGCAAGCTGGTAATACGGGACTTTTACCACTGTGTCTACTGCTGAAGATGTTTTCACTTGTCTTAGTACCTTTTCCCTTGTGTACCTAGAGGATTACTCCGCTTTTAACTCTAACTGCCCAGCAGAGTGCAGTCTATGCTCTGCAACGTGCTGCGAATCAGCTTGCAACTTCAGCACGTGATTTACAACCCCAAGCGTGCAGTGCCTCAGAAAAACAACCAGGCACGTAAACAAAGCACTCTGTTTTCTTCACAGCCTGAGGAGGGAACTCGTCCTGTGGTGCCCTTGAAAAATAATTCGTCATTTACCAACCATGCTGTCAGAATTCCGTAAGCTGAATATAGTCCTGATGCTGGCGTCAGCAGCACAGTAGCATGAATGATTCAAATGCCTTTAGCCCAATGAAGTCTTATTGGAGTCCCACTGTGGCTTGCCAGTGAATGATGAAATGGGGAATGGTTACCTCTGTAACAGGAAAATATTTTTCTTCCTCCCACTCTTACCTCAGTGGTTTATGAATAGGGCACATTCCCAATTAGATGACTTAATGATAGGACAGTGACACCACCTCAGGTAAACAAAATGTACTGTGAATCCATGTCCCATATTCATCCATCACCAATTCAATACACTTTTCCTCTTTCTTGTAATTATCCTTAAAAGGCAAGTATTTTTACAATTGATTTTCATGAGTGCTTTCGCAACAAGGGTTAAATATATGAAAAGCAGTGTATGGCAACACTGTTTAGAAGTGATATCCCTTTGTAGGATTTTATTGTGTCATCTGCTTATAACATCATTTTACCAGTGAAGGTTTGAGACTTTGTATAAGTCTCTTTGTATAAGACCTAAGTATATTGACTTTAATGGGAATAGACTCTACTAAGCTAATCTTATGGGGGAAAAAAAAGTTGAATTAGATAATATCACCTAAGAAGGCAGTGCTAAATGCTCCTAGTGAGATTTCAAAGTAGTTTCAAAAGGAAAGCTATCATCTTAATCTATAAATATTTCTTTTTCTAGTATCCAGTATCACTGTCTCAGTGCCCTTAATGCCTCTTAATCGCAGTTAACTTGTTCTTGAATGGTATGAAAGGAAAAAACTTTGTATTTTAAGCATCAGTTATGTGAACAAGCCCGGCTTTCTTCTTACATGTAACATTAACCTCTTCACATTGTTGAAGATAATGTTGTCAGTGCTGCAAGATCGTTGCTGACTGGTTTTACATTGGCCGTGGTTAATTCTGTGGTCAGTCCTTTTTCTCCTTGGAACAGTTTTCTGAATGACTTCATTTCATCATAACTGCACAACTATTGATACGGGGGAGGAAATTTTGTTTCAGACAGCTTTGCGTAGGAAAGTAAGATAGACCAGATTCATTGTTTATTTAGGAATGTCATAGTGACCAGCTCAAATGTTAAAGCCTATATGAGATTGACAGGAGATTTGCAGAGCTTTTATTGCCTTCTGATGGCATTAATGCTCACCCTTTATTATGCATGTGTTTTCTAGTACTGCTACATGCCCTACAGAACTGAAGCCAAGAAAAATATATATGCCCTGTTCAGCGCTCCTCTGTGCAAAAGGTGTGGCTGAGCTTGGAAAGGGGAAAACGGCATGTTTACTTTGCCACTCCAGGATTATGGGCCTGCCAGAAGAGGTTGCATCTTCTGGTATAAATCAGAGCAGTTTCAGATGCTGTTGCAAAATATGACTCATCTGATGGAGGGGGATCACTAGAAAACAAACAAGTACTGACCTATCTCCACTCTCTGCTCCAGCATGCTACTTCTGTGAAGGTTAGATTAAGGTTAGTCTCTGTTGTAGTCACAGTTTTATTTTGCCTGAAAAAGTAACAAAAAGGCCTGAGGAGAATTGGCTGCTTCCTAGATTACCTATGCCCATGAGGTAGCATGAAGAGAATTGAGCATAGCTCAAAACCCGAGTCCTGTCTGTCGGTTCACCTGTCAGCCTATTCATCTCTCTATCTATCTATCCATCTGTCCACAAATCTGGTATTGTGTGCAGCTTCAGTGACTTGTATGACTTACTGGTTGTCTTGTGGGAAGGCAGAAGGTGCACCTGACATCTTTGTGCAACCAAAATACCAGCGCCTTCCACCCTTCAACAGCCTTCCCAGGTGATGAGAAGAATAGCTCTTCAGCTGATTTTAAAAGCTGTTGCAAGATCACTACTTATCTATCACTTATCACTGCAGAAGTCCCAAAAGCCATGTGACACTGTTCTTAATATTATAGTATGCCACTGCAAGTGTCAACACGTGGTTTCAGGTGCATAGACACATTCAGCAATGAATAAAGCAGTGCTCACAGTTAGAGGTAGTTCATGTCTGTACATAATGCTGCAGGATGTCTGATGCATCCTGCAGAGGTAGCCATCCTGAAACTGTAATTGAGTCTGCACAGTTCTGACCTGAAATTTTCACTGTAACCTTCAAACTCTGAAGAAGTTTTGTTACTCTTGGGTTTCTAAGGATTGTACCTAGAAGCTTAGGAACTCTGAATTACATTTAATTAGAGATACACTGCAAGATAGGCTCTGGAGCCAGTAATGCATAGGGCTGGATTCTGAGAAACTCAAGATTTACATTATAATTGGATAATTTTATTCTTAGTAAGTGTCTATCAGCAGTCTCTGGATCAATATTGATGTCTTCTACATAGACTGATAAGAGTGTGGATGTGAGCATTACCTACAAATCTCTAATTATCCATTCAGATTTATTATTCTCAGCTTGTTACTGTAGTGTGAAGTAATAACTAGGACAGCAAGAAGAACTTCTTAGTGATTTTAAGGTACAACATATCACCTTTGATCTGGCCAAGATAATTTCCTTGTACAGGATGTTGCAGATAGTGCATGGCTCCAGGACAGCCATAGTGGTACACCCACCACTAGTGACAGAATGCTTGGTAAGGCTTTGGCCTTCAACCTGCCCTGTTGAGTCTGATTTCATTCAATGTGCATCTGTTGTGCTTGATGTGCTCTTTTTCACCGTTTGGCTTTAGACATTGTTTTCATGAAGCTATGTTCTTGTTCTTGATACAGCTACAACATCCTTGAGAAACCTTACCCAGTTGGATAACCAGAGAGCCCTCCCCTTAAAATTATGTGATGTTCACAGAGAGACTGTATGTATGTACATGTGGTGTTAGCATAGTTTTTGCACCTATAATTATCAAAGTACTTACACAGTCAAGTCTAAAAGAAATAATGCATGTGTATAAGGCTTTTGCTGTTTTGAAGTCTCACAGAAAATCTCTCTGAGGACTCTTGGTGTCCTTTTCCTGGAACTAACCTGCCACAGGCTACCAACCACAGACTTAAGACAGCCTACACTAGGATAGGACCAGTCCAGATATGGGAACTGAGTTTAGCCATAGCTGTTGTTCTGGAGAGGGAAACTGTGAAGAATGGGTTTCCAGACACAGCATGGAAAGATACAGCTTCAGTTCTACTCGTAGAAGTAGTAGCAGGTAAGATGTAAAGAATGAAGTCCAGATGAACCTGAATTTGATCATAGGAAAACGTAGAAGGAATGGTCTCTCCAGTTAGAGTAGTCATAGTGAGGGTATGGGAATAAAAAATAGTTTTACCCCCCAAAGGTAATTACCATATGTGCATTTGTGTGTGAATATGAGTGAGGTTTGTATATAAACACATGTAGAAAGTTTGTGTTTATACATAGAAATGTCATCAGTTGATGGATCATGTAGAAATATGAAGCTAGCAAGTCAAATTTGTATCACAATTCCATACATTCCAAGCAATCCAATGTGGAGCTTTGTTAAGTAATTCACTTCTGAATTTCCTCTGTACAAACCTTTTTTTTTAATCAATATTACCATTTTCCACAAATCATCAGAACATTTAGTTTTCAATCCTGGGTTAACTTAAACATTAAAAGGAGACAGTGATTGAAGGTTCAATATTATGCTGCAAACTTTCAGTCAAGTCAGCATTCGTCAGGACACTAGGTTTATGAAAATCGTTTGTGTATATCTACAGAGATTTGTACAGATATGTCCAATCAGGCTGTGATAAGTTTTCAGGGGAGCCTATAATTGTTGTAAGAAACATGTTTAAGCATGTTTTTTCTGAAACATAACAAAGCAGAAAACATGGATTTGCCACATTAACTCAGATTTAATCCTTCTCTGCTAAGTGTCAGTTCTCTGTGGCTGCCCTGACCTGTAATGAATCCAGCCAGCTAGTAGTAGTAATTGTAAAATTATCCAGCCTTTTAAAAGATGTGTTTTTGTAGTCTATGATGGTGAATTCCATAGGCTACCTATGTACTGTGTGTGAAATATTTATGTATATGCATATATGATATATGCATATAGAGAAACACATAATATATATATGCATTTGAATATATATGTTGAATATGTATACATATATTGCACGCATATAGGCATGTATATGGTATCTATCTTGTATGTATATCTTCTCTGTGAATATATATGTCTGTGTCTGTGTATCCCCCCACGTAATGTTTTTGGAAGACATCACGCTGACAGCATGTTCCCTTCCTTTTTTTCCAACCCCAGATTGGGAAGCTCGGATAGACAGCCACGGGAGGGTGTTCTACGTTGACCATGTCAACCGAACTACCACATGGCAGCGCCCCACAGCTGCAGCAACACCGGATGGGATCCACAGGTCTGGCTCTATCCAGCAAATGGAGCAGCTGAACCGGCGGTGAGCACTTGCATCTGTATTCTTTTAAGATCCACAGTCTCTTTTCTCAACAATGCCCCAATAGCTTCCTTCATGGAGAAGAGAAGGCTGCGAGGAGACCTCATTGCAGCCTTCCAGTATTTAAAAGGAGATTGTAAAAAGGAGAAGAATCAGTTTTTTTACATGGGTAGACAGTGATAGGACAAGGGGAAGTGGTTTCAAGCTCAAGGAGGGAAGGTTTGGATTGGCTGTCAGGGGAAGTTCTTCACAAAGAGTGGTGAGGTGCTAGAGCAGGCTGCCCAGAGAGGTGCTCCATCCCTGTAGATGTTCAAGACCCCTGGGCAATCTGGTCTAGTACCAGATCTGGAAGTTGGTGGCCCTGCCTGTGGCAGGGGGGTTGGAACTTGATGACCCTTGGGATGCCTTCCAACCCAAGCCATTATATCTTTCTATGATTCCTTACTCACTGTATCCCATTGGCTTTCTAAGCTTCTTTCCTTGTCCAAATGCAACACACATCTTCTTGTCCTGGCTGCTGCTGATATTCCAATTTCATGTACCTGCTGCGGGTATCCTGTACACAAATTTGCCCACATGAAGGGTGCTGTTGAGTAAAAGATATTTCAAAACTTTTGAAACTGTATGAAGAGTCTTTTGAAGAACTTTTTTTGAAATTACTCCTGAAAGAGAAAAGAGTGTTCTTCCAAAAGATGGAGTTGCTTTTTCTATTTAACTCTCAGAGTGGTACTCATGGCTCAGCACCTAGCACTGCACTGCAGCAACTACAGAAGTTTCTTTGCTGACTGTTATTAAAACAGTGTTTACATATTGGTGTGGTTTATATATCTACTCAAGCTAGTTAGACCCACTGAAAGGTTTGTCTCTTTTTCCAGGGCAGAGCACTTTTCTAATAGAACTGTACATCTTTCCAGATAAAGACAGATATCTTAATGTTGTAATAGGTGCTGTAAATCTGTCATCTGTCATAAATCTGTTCATTTTTTGCTAGCTCAGATGTATCTTAGTATGACACATGTTTTCCCTTTGTTTGTTATGGCATTGGTTGACATGGGGAAGGCAACCTGGACTTGAGCAAGGCCTTTGACATGGTCCTCCACTACATCCTTTTCTCCAAATTGAAGGGATGTGGATTTGGTGGGTGGACCACTCGATAGATAAGAAATTGGTTGAAAGGCCACAGACAGAGGGTGGTCATCAATGGCTCCATGTCCAGGTGGAGGCCGGTAACGGGAGGCATCTCCCAGGGGTCTGTCTTAGGACC
>JAOWBP010002978.1:45235640-45250919 GCA_028571105.1 Tragopan temminckii
CAGTGTACACCAGCACAGAGTTTGGCCAAAAGGTTTAGTTTGCTCTGTACAGTGAAAAGTGCAGCTGGGGACCTGGTTTTGGCCTAGGGCTGGTTTTAGTCAGTTTCAGCCATACCAGTGTACACCAGCACAGAGTTTGGCCAAAAGGTTTAGTTTGCTCTGTACAGTGAAAAGTGCAGCTGGGGACCTGGTAAAGAAGCGAAGGAGGAGCTAGAGAAGAGCCTTCAAGATCTTGCAGCCAACTTTCTGCTGATAGCCATCCTGACTCATAATTTACACATGAGAGCCAGACAAAGAGTTCTTTGGGAGTAAGGATTAGACTTGCTTCCTGAAGGAATTAATACATGCAAATAAAATGAGAAAGAAAGAATGAAAACTGCTACTTGTATTCAAGATGCACATTTCTGTAACCGAGAATTTTTTATCTTCACTATCAAATTATTCCAGACTTTTTTTCCCCAGCTGTAATTTGAATTCTCATTTCTCAGAGAACAGATGATGGTTTTATGTCCTTTAGAGCGGAGAACAAAATTGACTAGTGATAGGGATTGCAAGCTTAGCCAGCGTGTATTAAGATTTGTAACAAGATATTGAGCCCTTTGCCTCCAAGTCATTGCTTTGATTGAAGCTTAGGTTGGAAGTAATCCCAAACTACTATCTGATGCTCATATAGCAGACCTTAAGCAAATTCCTAGGGGACAAATGTCCATCTTTTACAGAGTTTGACTCTGCCCCATCCAGAGAAGTACTAAAGTACATCCTTGACTTCACATAGAATCTTTTGACTTGATATTTTGATGCTTGTTATTCTTGGATACAGCAGTGCTACAGAAACATGCTGGCAGGTTGGGATGTAGCTCTGTGTTTTTCATGGGTCTGACCTACTGATGGGATCCTATCCCATGCTTTCCATCCTTGTTAGAATTCATTTAAAGCAGCAAAATGCATGATTTTATACACGCACCATGTAACTTCTTTGATTATCTAATTGGTATCATATTCTTGATATTCGAGTGTGGTTTTTACCAGCTAGAATGGGCAGAGGTACAGGAAGTGGTATTATATGAAATACTGTTAATGATAGGTGATATCTTAGTTGTAACCTTAAACAAGAAGTCTGTCTGTCAGTGACAGTAGCTATAATGTTACACATGGGCTTAGAAGATGAAGAATTATTTTCTGAAATATGGTATATAAGGCAACTGACTGATATAAATAGATTATTTTTTTTACTAGTTTGTTAGTGTGATTAGCAAATTAATCAGGCAGTTAAGCTGTCTACCATTTTTTTAAAGAGAGAAACAGGAACTGGAGAAATGCCAAGGAATAATAATTTTATATCTAACTCATGCCTTGATTGTGGCATGTTCTCTTCACCTTTTTCTTTCATTCTCCTCTCGTCAATAATATTATTTATATTTCAGGGAGAAGATCCATTATATTCGGACAGAGGGTACACATGGGCTTGAAAAGTTGTCCTGTGATGCAGATTTAGTAATTCTGCTGAGGTAAGAAATTTGATCAAAAGCATAATATTGTTATTTATTGTACCAGAGAAAGTGTCTGTCTCTTTCCCAGCATAAATCAAAAGATTTTGTTAAAACTTCCAGACCATTTGTAATTAAAATAAGATTTGTTGTTACTGAGAGTTACTCAAAATAATTCAACCAGTGTCTATCATTCCATTCTTACTTCCTGGATGGCCGCCTCCATCAGTGCAACAAACTCCATCCACAGTCAGCTCAATCATTTCAGCTGTTACCATAGAAAAGCGGATAAAAACAATCAAGTAAAAATGTTTCATTTTAAAGTTGTTTTGTTTTCACAAAAGGAAGAAAAAAACCCTCTTCTTTCACAATACAAATAAACAATGTAGCTGCTCGTAAAATTTTAGTACAGTAATGCTGTCCATACGCACAGAGCCACGTCCCACAAATGAACCTTCAAGTACAGTGCAGTAAATGTTGTTTGGGTAGAAAGACTTTTATTGGGACTGGGGAGCTTGTTCTTTATGTGCTAACTACTATTTTTTAGCACAGCTGAGGACTTTCGTGTTGTTTTGAGTTTACATGGAAAATGTTGCATTACCTCATGTGATGAATGCGTATGAAACCTCTCTCTATCACTTTTTACATGCAGTCTTTTTGAAGAAGATATCATGTCCTACATACCACTCCAGGCCACTTTCCATCCTGGTTACAGTTTCTCTCCTCGCTGCTCACCCTGCTCATCACCCCAAAATTCTCCAGGTAAGGGAATGGGAAAAACAACTCAAAATCTTGCAGTCTTGGTATTTATTCTAATAAATACAAAAGAACAGATGCAGAACCAGCATGAATTGTTAACCTGTTAATTCCAGTGTCCACTCCAAATCTGCTTTTTTGCTGGATCAGTTGCCATTGCTGTTACATGTCTGTTGAAATATTAACAGCAGCTGGAGCACACAAATCAGGAATTGCCCATATGGAAGAATGCATTTTGCTGCTTTCCATATATCTGGGAAGGATTAAGATAGAAAGAGAATAATGTGCTTCAAATATAACTTGCTGACATGGAAGCACATTCGTGTTATGTGACGAGCAAAGAGCAACATCAAAATCAAAGGCTTATTGCAATACTTCTAGTTCTCCTATAGAGTTAACTCACCTCCAGTTTGTATTCCAAATATTTCACCTCTTTCCAAGACTCATCTATTTTAAGACCTGATGGAATTATCTTGATCATCCTGTCTGACCTCCTGTGTTGAGAACTTTAGTTTGACAGGAAGCATATTTTCCAGAAAGACATGCTGTCTGAGAAGGTTATTTCCAGCTGTGGTATGTCTCTTTAGTTATTCTTTATGCTATAGAAATTTGAGGAGCTGATGTCTTCATTTTGCCAAGATATACACCCCCCACGGCAGTCTGACTGCATGGCTGTGTCCAGTGGTCACTGTTAAAGAAATCTACAGAAATCTGATCTGAAGAAATCCATTTTTGGCTGATATTTGAAAACATCCATTTATATTATCTGATTTCAAAAAAAATTATTGGACAAGAGATGTCCAAATCTCAGAGGTGGCTATGCAAAAATGAATTTTCTTTTATGCCAAGAAGTTAAATGCTGAGTCTTTTCTGCAAGAGACAGTGTTTTGTCAGAATGCTCTATTGTCATGAATGAGTTTGAACATCATTGTAAATAAATGTAGCCCCTTTCCTCTGCATCATGACAGATCAGAAACAAGTCTCCTCCAAGACAAAATCTAGGTATTTGGCAAGAACATGGCTTACAGAAATGCACTGATCTTTCTCTGTTTTTGTGAAAAGACAAGAAGAGCAAATGCTAATTTGTGGCAACATACTGTCTGCTTGCTTATTTTTGCCACTGCTTTCATATCCCTTGAGAGCCACAATTCCCTTATGTTATGGGGGACAAGAAGTCTAACAAAAGTGTTGCAAGGGATTCTCCTTGCACAGCATGTAAATACTCCTTTCTGTTTTACTGGCACAGACTTAGTAATGTGCTTTCCTCCTGGCAATCATGGTACTTTGTGCTCCCACTAAATGTGTTTGGGTTTTTTTTACCTTCCTATGGAGGACTTTCTGCCAGAATTCTCATATGAGAGCTTGTTTATATTGTCTTTTCTAATGGAAAGGGAAACAGGATTTCATGGATCCATTCTTTGACATGATCCATGACTTCTTTCCATAGCATGGCACTTCTTCATACAAAAGGACTAATCAGACACTTTGAAAATGCAGACTTCAAAACAAAACAGATCCCAAATTACTGAAAATCTGCTGTATGTGTGAACCATAATAGGAAAATGTCACATTTCTTGCTGACGGAAATCCTTTTCAGTGCCACAAAGGGTTTTTGTGTTGATGACTGGAAGCGTTTAATATACAGTCAGATTAACTCTGGGAAACCTGATTCTCTGTTTGGCTGGGGTGCTAGGCTCCAGACAGAAGTGCTGCTTTGAGCTCCAGAAGTTTAATCCTGCCAAGTAAGAACTGCAATTAAATGCAAAAGAGAGAGATCTTTTAAAAGTGAAAAAGAAAAAGAAAATCTAAATACCAGTGATCATGAATGGGAGTTATGCATGTCAACCTTTCAATCATGTCTTTCTGATCCTTGCATTTTCATTCAGATCAATCATAGTTAAAGGCTCAGGCAACCCAAAGGCATGCACACACAATGACAACTTAACTGTTCTCTTAGTGAAGAAAATACAGGTTCTGGAAGTCATCAGAATCACTGAGTTATAGGAACTTAAAACTCCATTAATGACAGGTAGAGTAGAATTAGGCCTTATGAGGAGCAGCTGAAGGAGCTGGGATTGTTCAGCCTGGAGAAGAGGAGGCTCAGGGGTGACCTTATTGCTCTCTATAACTACCTGAAGGGAGGTTGTAGTGAGCTGGGGGTTGGCCTCTTCTCTTGTGTAACTAGTGGTAGAACTAGAGGGAATGGCTTCAAGCTGCACCAGGGGAGATTCACTTTGGAGGTTAGGAAATACTGCTTCTCTGAAAGTGTGGTCAGGCGCTGGAATGGGCTGCTCAGGGGAGTGGTGGAGTCACCGACCCTGGAGGTGTTCAAGGAATGTTTGGATGTTGTGTTGAGGGACGTGGATTAGTGAGAACTACTGATGATCGGTGGATGGTTGGACTGGATGATCTTGTAGGTCTTTTCAAACCTTGGTGATTCTGTGATTCTGTGATTCTATGAATTAATGCTAAGTGCATAAAAACCCTGTGTATTAGTGTAAGAAGTCCCTAAAGCATTTGTTAGTGAGTTGTGTCTGGAAACATTGGGTGCATGATTTGGAAGCATTTAAAAGAACCTTGCAGTATAGAATGCTTTTTTCCCACCAGGACTGCAGCGAGCAAGCGCAAGAGCACCCTCTCCGTACAGGAGAGATTTTGAAGCCAAACTACGCAATTTCTATCGAAAACTTGAAGCCAAAGGATATGGACAAGGTCCAGGTAAAATTAAGTAAGTATTATGACAAGTCACTCAAATAGTCTAACGTGGTCTAGCATTGTCTTTAACCATTATCCGTGAACGAAGGCACTGACTGATAGGGAGTGGAAAACACACCAGAGATTGGACTTTATATGTGTAACATCAGATCTGATAAGTGTATATCTTGCAAAAGAGAGAAGAAATACCATTTCTTACAGATTTATATTCTCTCACCGACCTGTTTAATGGAGGTGTTTATATTCCTCCCTGTAATTCACTAGAAGGAAAATAATCTGTTCAGGCAATTGTCCATGGTAATAAACTATACATTCTTACCAGCTATTTCTTTGTAATAATGGAGCAGCTCCAAATCCTTTGGATCTACTTATTAATAATTCAGGGTCAGAGTATGACCCTACAGAAGTTATCCCGTCTATGCAGTTTCAAATTCAGGTAGTTCTCTGTGTTGGTAGCCCGTGTGGATTTGAACCAGGGAGATTTCTGCCTCTCTTCATGAGTTTTGGGGATCATTGTCTTAGCTGTGGGACTGGCTTCCTAGACAGCTTGGTAGTTGGCTTGAGACTCTGTACCTACTTATACTTGATTGAGTCATCTTACTTGGTTAAAAGATTCTATGTTTCTAAGGTATTTCCTGGGCATGTGGTTGAATTTATCAGAATGGCTTTTTACCAAATCACATCTGTTAAGGGTGGGGGGATGGGAATGAAATTAAGCAATTTATTCCAGACAAACATCATCATCATGATATTCTTACAGACCTGGGGAATCCTAGTCACTGGTTATCCCTTTAGTGTAGTTCATTTGACTTCTATGGAGTTGAATCTCTCTCTTTACCAGGTCTTGTTTACCTTCAGGCTTACAGCCTCACACGAGATTCAATCATTATATCTCTACTTCTGCCTCCCTTTGCAGGCTAATTATACGACGTGACCACTTACTGGAAGGCACCTTCAACCAGGTGATGGCATATTCACGCAAGGAGCTGCAGCGAAACAAACTCTACATCACGTTTGTTGGCGAGGAAGGGTAGGAAACCACTAAATGCTCTCAATTTTGAAGTAGCTGCTATGTTGCAAAACACAGAGTAGACTAAGGCTGAGCCTTCATTTATTCACTGTTTTTATTTTACCTTTTGTTTTACCTCTGTGTTAATGATCCATCTTAATTAGACCAAACATTTGTTAAAAATCAGAATAGCAAAAAATTTCATATTCCTATAGCATCTAGATGTCTCAAAGTGACAAATTAAGTGGTTAAGTCTGATGTTACCTTGTTACCATAAATATTTAGACTGGGTGGAAGACAAAACTGAGCTACAGGCCTATGGTTACACATTGAATTACTCTCAAGATTATAATTAGTGACAAAGCCTTTACCCCTTTTATTACTCTTACTCTAAAAAATGAATCTAGGAATCAGTATTATGTAATAGAGGTCATCTTTTACAGTTGATTTTGTCACTGAATCGCAAGTAAAACTTAAGCATGCAAAATATTGCATTTTTGGAATAGCATTCTAGTATGCTTACACTGGCCAAAGTCATGTTATTTTCCCCACATCTGTAATAACTTTTTTTTGTGTGTAGCAAAGTATCCTCAGGAGAAATGATAAACCAATCTGATTCTCAAATTCATTCATTTTTTCACTGATTCATTTACATCTGAAGATACGTTCTTCCTGGGTTTCTCATGTTTGATGCTAATATAGGTTCTCCTAGAGGGACTCCCAAGTTAGCCATTCCCTACGGAATAGTTGATGCTGTATGGACATATTGTGGTGTATGATCAGAGCTTTCAGCATATTTCAAAGTTTAAATGATATTGAAAATAAACTATGAAGCTTTATGTGTTAATGTATTGCCTTGAAATGCAGTATCTGGTCTTTTCTGGAGGTTGCAGATGTTGTTCACAGTTCTTTACTCCAGCCATCATCAGGATTGCCCAGTGTGATGTCCACTGAACCAGATCCGTTACACGGTTAGCACTGATAGTTCAAGTGGAGATATTACTATCCCCTCTTGCTGTTGTATGTTTAGTCTCACTCACATGATCTCAGGCCTAAAGCTTCTGAAGGGAACAGTAGTGAGCCTCCAAATGTAAAGCAGAGAAGGGTGGACCTGCTGCCCATTGTCATCTTTATTGTTACACAAACCAATCATTCACACTCTTGTGATTATGCTTCCATAACCTGAAGCATATTACAAAACATTCTGATCCAGCTGCAGTTTTCCACTTGTTTGACATTTATTAAGTATAAGGAATAATGCCCACCTCAGAAACTGTTTTGGCATGTGTGATGTATGGCTGCAAATCATTTGTACATTTTGCTGTATGTAGATGTATTTTAGATTGATAAACCTACCTATCAGTATTAAGGAATTATCTGTTTTTAATAAATCCATCACAATTGAGATTAATTCATTCATGATGGCTTTTTGTTTGTTTTCATTATAATTGGAAACTGATTTAAAAGTTAAATTGAAGAAAAAAAAGGAAAAAAGTTCACTCTCTACAGAGCAAAGTCATGCAGTCGCAAAGCAGAACTTAAAGTGTACCACGTGTATTTGAAACTATTAGGAAATTATATTAGGAACTTGGATGGAATAACTGATGGATCACCATTCCACCTTAAGGGAGTTTGTCTGATTCTTGGTCTTCCTCAGTATTTACCTTTAGGTTATATGCCTTAAGAAATCATACCAGGGGCTAGATTGTATTGCTGGGAGTAGGGGAGTAGGATCAATCTTTGCTTCTGTCTGAGCTGTCTGATCTGAGAACCCAGATGCTCGTAGGCAGTTCAAACCCACTCACTAAAAAGCCAAAAAGTGAGAAGAGGGTCTTTGCCCTCTGCCCTGTAGGCTCTAAAATCAAGTTTTGGGAGAGGAACTATATCGTGTTAGAAACACTTAATTGTGCAGAGGTAGGTATTAGCAGGCAATGTATGCAAAAACAAGGAAATCTGCTCAAATGTGAATGAGTCTTTTTTTTATGTTTTTTCTTTTTTTTTTTTTTTTTACTTTTTCCTTTCCAGACTGGACTACAGTGGCCCTTCTCGAGAATTCTTTTTCCTTCTGTCTCAGGAGCTCTTCAATCCCTATTATGGGCTGTTTGAGTATTCAGCCAATGACACTTACACTGTACAGATCAGCCCCATGTCTGCCTTTGTTGAAAATCACCTGGAATGGTAAGGACATTTTATGCAGAACTGAACAATCCTTTTAGAACAGTTCAGAAATAGAAATGCAAAACACAAAAGCTGTCAGTTTAGACAGCATACAAGTGTCATTGCTGCTGTTGGGAAAAAGTGAGAGGTAGACTGGGAGAAGAAAGAGAAGGAGTAAGTGTAAATACAACAGCAAGGGAATTGTGGTGAAGTACTATTATTCAGATATTTTAGTTGTATTCTTGGGATTTGATCTTTTTGTTCTTCTTTGTGAATGTGAAAAGGATGGGAGTATGGGCTCTGCTCTCCTGGATCTTTTTCTAAGAATATCATGTGTGGTCTTTTAGCACATCAAGCAGCTTGGTGCTTGGAAGCTATACAGTGCTCTCCAAGAGCCTTATTGCTGTTCTGTACCTACTACAGGCCTTTAAAGAGAAAGCAGTACGTCTTTTGTCCCTGCCAGTGTCCTTGCCTGTGTATGGCATGGCCAGCAGAGCAGACATGTTCTTCACTTTACCTTGCACGTGTGCAAACAGACAAATTTGTTCTTCATCAAAAATTCCAAATGCATGTTGTGATGTTTTTATTTTTGTATCTGCCTCCAGATTACTCCATCTTTGGGACTTGCTTTCCTTTTGATAGTTTCAGGTGTGGTTCAGTGAAGCATGTGCTTGGTCACTTCTGGCATTTCATTGTTTCAAAGAAGTACTGAAGCATCGGTCTGTTTTTATGATGTTTCGCTTTATCTCACCGACTCCTCTTAGAAATTCTTTTTTTTTTTTTTAAATGGAAGGCCACTCGGGCCCTTTTAAATTGCCAATAGCGCATGCCCCTTTGTTCTTCTAGACAGTACTCTGTTTGCTTTGGTTTATAGTGGGCAGGAGGTCAAGAAAGACAAGAAGCATCATCATCTCTACTAAGTTTGCAGTGGAAGAAAAGATAAGTTGCTGTGACGTAGTAATGGTCTCTGAATTATTTTTTTCTATTGCCACTTCTGGCAATGGAGCATTACAATAACAATGATCTTTGCACTAGGACTATTTTTCTGCTGTCAGCAGGAAGAGAGTGGCATAGTTCTTAAAGCTTGTCGGTCTCCCTCTGCAACCCTACTAATTAAACATTATGCAGTGGCTTCCCAGTTTTCAAGGAAAAAATACAGTCTGTCCTTTGTTCAGCTTGACAGGCAGCATGAATAAGCTTCTGATTTCAGAGGCTGTATTTGTGAGGATGCATTTTGATTCCAGGGCACAGGACCTCTTCTGCCTACACTGAACAAACTGGACTCAGGCCTGTTACTCCAGAGTTGGTGATACCATGTTATCCCATGGTATTCGAAATAACTCCTGTCTCTTATCTGTTGTAAATGGTGTCTGTGTGAAAAAAGTTCAGCTTCATTTTTTTTTAACAGAAGTGATACATCCTACTTTGTTCTCTACTCCCATTTTGTTCTTCTGCTCATTAAGAGATTTTATCATGGAAGAGGCAGATTTTAAAGGTAATCAGGACATATTAAAAAGTGGAGAGACGTCTAATATATTTTTTATAGCAGTTATTACTTGAACAAGAAATCAGTAGCAGTTAAACACTTAGGATCGTATTTCTCTAACTACACGTGTAGATAGAGGCTACTTGTATACTGAATATACTAATATTGAATATTAGTTTCTTGTTTGTTTGTGGTTTTGTTGTTGTTGTTGTTGTTGTTGTTTTTTAAGGAAAGAGAGATGAAGTACATTGGCCTGTAGAGTGAAATAAATGCTATGAACAAAGAGGCTTGTACATAAAGTAGCATTAAGAAGGCTAAGATTGCAGAACCCAAGGGAAAGATAAGCAATCCTGTAATTCCTCAGGAATACTCCTTGAACCTGTTATGGAAATAACTGGCTGAGGCAGCAGTTTATAATTAGTCTGATAGATTTCATGGGTGGCTTGTAGATATGCAGGCATTCCAAGTTTGTTATGTTGTCTGTGCTGATTGAACTCAGCTATACATGCATATATACTATATATATATGTACTACATATATATACATGTATATACTGTATATAGATATGTATATACTACGTACATATATATCAGCTATACTAGAGGACTGTATTCACAAGTCTGGTTACAAGCTAGGATGAGGTTTCAATTAAGCTTTTGAAAACTGAAATAATAGGATTGCTCTGTTAACTCTTTGCACACTAACTTCTCTGAGGATACTGTACTAACCTGCGTGTCATCATTTGTTCATGAGGAATGGAGCTTTCTGAAGTTCTCACCCTTTCTCTAACATTGCTCTCATCCAAGTCAGTGCTAAATCTTCTGTTTGCAAATTGTTGATACAATTCCAGCAGAGTCTTCGCTCTCTAACTTGCAAGAAATTATTTTCCTGTTTCCAAAACTGGTAGAAAAATCAGCGACCATACATGGATGAAATGATTTTCAGAGTTCACAGATGAAGATTAATGTCAGTCACAACCACAATAGTTTTGGATTTGCAGATTTATTGAATTGTTTGCCTTTTGATGCTGTGAGGCTTATCATTTGCGTGACATCTACCTTTTACATGTTTTTTCTGTAGACTAATTCTGCAAGACTTGTAGAGACGTGGTAGAGTAGAAAAATTCCCTCAAAATTATTTAATATTTTCTCTTTTTAAGTGAACAGTGGTAAGTTTGAGGTAGAACACATGTAACAAAATGCAAAGATGTGGAGTTTTGGCAGAACTGAAAAATACACTGCTTTTCCCCCCTCCAGCCTAAAAGTTACAGTTCATCCTCTGTTAATGGCTTATTTCATGCCTTGCTCTTTGCACAAACAACATTCAGAGTCCAAAATGAGCACATCAAAGTGCAGTGTAGTTGTATGCCAAGTGAAAAAAAAAAAAAAAAAAAAAAAAGAAACGTAATGACTGGAAAATATTTCACATTTATGGAGAAACTGAGACTTAACACATTTCCTGCAAGCCTCCATTGAATAAGACTTTTTCCTGCAGTTAACATATGTGCATGCTGAACATTTTCAATCTTCAGAAAAATTAATTTTAAGTCCTCCTCTATCTGAAAGAACACAGATAAATCTGTCTGTTTGATTATACACATGTTTATTTGTGTGCTACAGGATGTACTTGAAGTTCGTAGAATTGCTTTCAATCCATGCCAGCAATGAGCCATTCTATCAGATCTATGTAACATGCCTATCTCTATTCCTGAATACTGGAAAACATCTTCAAAAATACTGTTTACAACCCTACTAAGGATAATTTACCTTTCTCCAGAGAAGTGGGCAAAACATGGTTGCAGATGCAATATTATTCCAGTGAAAAGGATACGGTTTAGCCCAGAAAGAATATTCTCATTTTCACAATTGGTCAACGATTGGTCAGGTGTTTTGGATACTCGAGGTAGGATACCACAGACTATCTGATGGAGGAAACATGTTTCTAAATTCTGGAAACAAAATATCTAGTTTCAGAATTTGCAGAATCTCAAATACTGATGCAAGCCAGGGGGTTACTCTCCCAGTTGTCTTCATGGTACATTTTTGAACAGATCTAGAAAATGGCTAGTGTCTGTTCAGTGCATCTCACTCACTGTGTGTTGTAACAGAATAAATTGTCTAACCATGCTGTAATACACTATGGTTTTCTTTGGACCTTCATTTTATCTACAGTTTCCCATAGTATTTCCCTACTCTGGTCCAGCTAAGAAACACAATAAAGTGAATATGTATTCTTTATATATATGTGGTTATTTCTGTATCATTTTTACCACACCTGAGGATCACTTGCTCTTGTGGCTACCAGTTTTAGATGCTTAATATTTGCCTGTCATTGTAATATCACATAAGTTCTACTTAGAATAAAACAATTCTCAGTGTTTTCTTGAGAACTCTCTCTCCCTCCTATGAGTACTTAATCTGGCAATGACAACAAAAGTATGATTGTCTTTTCATTTCACAAAAATCTGTTCACAAACTGCTGTCAGGCAGAAATCCAGTCTCTATTTTCATGTCTTCTGAGTGAGCTAGAGTTTTCCTTCACAGCACTCCTGTCTCTAGAGTAACCCGTTAAGATAAGGTAATGTGCACTTCAAGACACAGAACTGTAGTCACAGCATGATCACCTGCAACCCACTCTGTCACCAGATCACTTGCTTGCTCTTTAACTAGCATCTCTACTTTTGAATTTTTAGTTCATTCTAAATTCGTAAATTTAGAACCACTGCCAGAAATATGAAAGGAAGCCCAGGACAGAAGACTAGATGGCCGAGACAGAGAAAGTCATTCACAGGCATTCATTTGGAGATCTGATGGATGCTAACTTGAAACATCTGTGTTTTCATAGCAAATTAATGACAGCATCCATTATCCATTGCAGAAAAATCCTGTTGTGTTTTGATTTTTTTTTTTTTGTTTTCTGTAGATGAAGCTTAATACATTTATTTAGCAGAAATGTCTTAGAAAGTTGAAGATTTGTGACTAAAAATGCTTTTGTGCAGAACCCTACTGAAGAACATAAAGATGGCATTACAGTGAGATCTAGTGGCCTGGATTTTCAGAAACTGTAGACTGATTTCTTGCTGTGGTGTCCTAATGAACTACATTAACTTGGTGCTTATTTAGAACTACTTTTAAGACAGGAGTTTCAATTCCCATAGTCAATATTTTTTCTGCTTTCTGGTATCTCCCACAGTCTAATCCTTGCTGCTGAACAGACAGAAGACTTGCATGTATTTGTACACAGTATTCTGCAGGTAGATGAAAGCCTGTTGCACCCACTCTTCATGTAGACAGGTACTTGCTTCCCCCTAAGCCAACTGATGTGCTTTCTGCAGCACTGAGCCAAGCAAACGTATGCAGCCGCTGCTTTTACCTGCTCTGTCAATTTAGGCACATGGTTAGTTTGCCTGCTGTGTGGGTATACCTGCAGACAAACTCTGACCTTCCCATTTATTTACTTAGTGTAAATGAAAAGCCATATAGCCATCACTGTCATCTTAAGTATTCCTGAGAATGCAGGGTGTTGTTTTACCAAGAATGTCTCAACCTCAACAATCCTTTCCTACTGAGAGAGCTTAGTTTTCTTAACCTGATTTCCTTTGGAGCTGTGCCTTGTGCAATTGTGGTGCCAGTCCATCAGACAGTTTCCTGATCAGTTTGGAAGGTAAATGTCTCACAGATACTAAATTCTTAAAAAATTCTAAATTCTTAAAAGCTTTGAAAAACTTGTGATTGGGTACAGTTGAGGAGCTCAACGGTTCCCTATTCTGTTTGGCCCATTGGCTGGCCAGCTTGCCTGAGTTAGCTGAGGTCCACCATGGGTGCAGGCCACAAATCAGTGATACCAGTGAATGCTCAGGGAAGGCAGAAGAGAGAAAGTAGAGATACTCCAAAGTGTGGGAAGCACTGACAGAGATGTGTAGGAGAAACTGGAGTTATTGCAGTATAGTAAGGTAGGGCCATGAGACAGATCTGTAGGAAACAAAGCACCATTAATCCTGCCACATGGAGAATAACTTGCTTCAACTAAGTCTTTTTAAAGAATATGACAAATTGCCTCATGATCTAATAGGTTGTATTCAGAAGTTGACTAGGTCCTAGTCACGTTCTGTGGCTCTTTATAGAAGCAGTGGATAAATGTAGTCAAAAAATATAAGCAGGAGCTCTGAAAGTGGCCAGTACTCCTCTCCACTGATTGAACTGGTAGCTGTGAGGAACATGTGGCTCAGTGAAACATAAATTACTTTAATATTTCAGAGCTTGAGGCAGGTAACCTGAATATAGCCCACTACCTGTTCTGTTAAGGCAGTCAGAAACACAGCATTTAATTTCGTGGCTTGACTCAAATGGATTGGCTGTGTGGGTCTCCATTTGCAGAAGTAATGAATTTAGACCAATTTGACAGTCATCTTTAAGGGACCTGTATATGCTAAATGCTGAAAAATCATGCTCTGAAAAATAGATCAGATATAGCACATCTCAGCATAAGCATCCAGAAACATTCAGCTGGTTTTAAAAGTTAGATCATTAGCCCTTTGCCTCAGTTTCAATCTGAAGAGATTTCCTAGTCTCTTCAGTCTAATCAGCTTGAAATGCATTTGTTGTATACTAATGCTCTAAACTGCTTTAAAATCCACAGATGAAAGTCAGCATAGAAAGCCAAAGCACTTATTTTTACATTACAGTATAAATTTTAATTACTAGAAGTATCTTACTTTAAATAAATTACATTTGAATGAGCTCCCAAGCACTATTGTAAATCTTCTGGACAAGAATGATATTAAAATAAATAGCAGCTGAAATCATACTATAAGACCATTTCACTGTGAAAAGATTATGCTGCTGAAATACCTTCTTGCTGCTGTACTACGATCTCTCTCAGTGCCTTCTGTACTGAAGTAAACTTTGATTTTCTGATTAACTTTGATGTATGACTGCATGACAGTGAGCCTGCCTAAACTGCTGGTTAATAATTTATTAGAAGTTGGGAGGAATTGTAAGATTAAAGGCAAACCAAAGTGGAAGAGAAAAAAAGCATTCTCCCTAAATGAGTTTCTACAGCACCTCTTTGCTTTTTTCAAAGTTTCTGCTTTGTATTTATCTTATTCTTGGCTTTCTGTCATTTACTGGTGACAAGTTAGCTTACCGGTGCCTTGGTTTCAAGTTCGTTTGAGAATCTGAATGTCAATATCAGAAGGGTTGAAACAAGGGTTGTTGCCTACAGCCTCTTCTTCCTTTTCTATTCTCTGGACCTCATACTGATAAGCACTGCTTCCATAATTAGTTTGGTTGGAAGAAGAAGCAATTGCTTTGTTTTGATTTTATGGAAGTTGTTTTTTTCCCCTTGCTTAAGGCCTATTCTTTTCCCCTTGCTTAAGGCCACATAGTCTTTTGCAATATTGTTTATTGAATTGCCCAGTGATGAGGGTGTTCACATGAAAACCTGTCTGGTGTTTCCTCTATGCATGTGGTGGAGTAAAAAAAGGTGAAATCCACAAAAGCAGAATTCTTTTCAGTAGGTCACTCAGATCCATTTATCTTGCTGTTTTTTTAGTAGAAATGGTATTTCTCTTTTTGTAGTTGTTTCCCTGGGTTGTTCTGGAAGCTAAAGTTTCATTTGTCCCTTGACAGTTATTGTTCATTTCACTATGTTAGCTAAGTGTGACATT
>JAOWBP010002978.1:45433696-45450104 GCA_028571105.1 Tragopan temminckii
TGTCACTGTCATTCTCCAATTCATCCTCCAGCTCCTTGACCTTGCTCCCACCACCCTTGGGCAGCAGTTCCTCTAGGGACAGGGATGCAGCAGCAGCTATCATCACCACCAGGAACCAACGGCATTCCTTGATGGACCCCAAGCTGAGAAGGAAAAATAGAGATGTTTGTGGGAAAGGCAAGCTGGGCAGAAAAGTGTTTCATAGCTAAAAAGATATTACACTGCTCCCCAAGACTGTTCCTTTATCAAAGAGAGATGGTAGGCATACATGTCATTAGTGTGAGGATTCACTGCATGTCACTGAAAGTGGAGGTAGATGTAGAAAGTAGGACTTTTTTCAGAGTCAAGGAGACAGCAAAAAACAAAGATGACCTGGGCCAAGCTTAAGGTAAATGTGCACACTTTTACATCTTCAAAGCAAAAAGCAAAACTGAAACAGTCTTCTTGTTATGGTGACACATTCAAAAGAATTTAGAGCTAATGATAATTACACAGAAATTGGATGTGAATATGCTGGACACAAGGAACATTCAGAAAAAAAATGCTGAGATGTATTTAGTACAATCACATACTGACA
Source organism: Tragopan temminckii (assembly GCA_028571105.1). NCBI lineage: Eukaryota > Metazoa > Chordata > Aves > Galliformes > Phasianidae > Tragopan > Tragopan temminckii. Next base: position 45,434,274 of record JAOWBP010002978.1, read on the forward strand.
AACTCATTTCTGAATTCTTCAAATCTAGGTCCATGGGATGTGCATTGCAAAAGCCTGGCAAAGAGCACGTACCCGGTTAAATTATAAAAACAGAGCAATATTTCACTGTGGAAGGACTGCACTGACTGCAGGTACTCCAAAAACTCATGACAGTATAGGGAGCTGCAGGTGTAGTAAAGTCAGTGTAAATCCTAAATTTACTTATTTGCAAAAATTTTAGTCTGAGAGCTTAAGAAACTATGTTCTCTTTCTATGTCTTGATAGTAAGTATTGGAGCTGGAGCTGAACACATTTCTAAGAATGAATGTACTAGAAGCACTGTTTCAGTGTGAGAAATTATGGTAAAGCACAGTAAAATTAGCTGAAGTGGTGTCAGTTAAGAGTTGCTGGAGCAGCTGCATTTGGGTGAAGGTCTGCAGTACAGCTTTGAAGTGCAACTGGCGCTTGTATGACAGGAGGTATTAAACTGGCCTCATGCAAGATGACAAAACTCTTTGTACAGGCTCTGAGATGGGCATTGTGCAAAAGTGATAGGGAATCCATTAGTTCCAGATTACTCCAACAAAGTGTTGCATGTACAGTGCTGGAAGATTTGATTTACTGAAGGTTGTCTCAGCAAAGGACTCAAGGTGAAAATGGCAACCAGAAGAAAAAAGAGCCCCACAGTCTGTAACTCCCTTAGTTTTTCTACACAGAGTAGATAGTGAAGATACATGACAGAATAGGAGGAGAGAGGCAGTGGGCAGGAGTGGCAGCGCAGATACTGAGTTGGGAGACATATTTAATAGTGGAGGAAAGGAGAGATAAGGAAAGTAGTTTAATAACTGCATGCAAATAAAATCAAAGTTTAGTCACAGAATACTCACTCTGACATTAATGAAAAATAGTTATAAGGTTTCATAAGCTGCAAGGAGGTGATACTGAAAAATAATGGGTGAAGGCTACCTTTTACTTCAATGCAGAATTGGATGAAGGTGATGATTCCTGGGAGCATCAACCTCAATAAAGAAGCAGCAGCAAGTGACAGAGAGCAGATTATCATCTCACCAGGTACCACACAGTTCTTCTTTAAGGCAAGGCTGTGGGGTTTTGCGCACAGGAGTGGTTTGTTTTGAGAGAGGACCATCAGCAAATGCTGCATTAAGCTCAGGATTACCCATTCTGCCTTTGCGCTTCGGTAGCAGTCCTTCTGCCAGATGAACGACTTGCAGAGATACATTGTGGTCTGGATTTGCGAGGATGATCTGGGTTAAAAAAAAAATAGCTGAGAAGGAAAAAGTGGTTATTTTTAACACAGACCAGTTCATTATTCATGCTTAGCAGGACAACCTTATAGAGTCGGAGAGGCATCAGTGGGAGGGCTGCATGTTGCTGGGCAGGGCATGGTTTCAGCCACCTCAAGTCAGGGCTACGGGACTGGGTTTTAGCCCCTGCTGTGAGCTCAGCTACTGGGAATGTGGGAGGTCTCACTCTGTGCAGGGCTTTATTTTTGCACGTGTTAGAAGTCATCGATCTGGATTTGAACAGATGAAGATTAACTGCTAAAGGCTGCTACTTTTCCAGGAAGAGTATCCCTATTCTATCTTTTATTTTTAAGATTCTTAAGTGGGTAAAAGTGCCCATCTCTGTAGGGAAAACAATGTGTATGCTACCACTGAGGCAGTACCTGAGGCGTGCTGAAGTGCAGCATGGCCAAGGCTGGCCATACAGCTGGGGACAGGCTTCAGAGCAGGGCCTAAGTACATAAAATAATTTATCCTCTTCTTTTCCTGTTGTCTTTTATCTTGGGAGATTACTGAACTGAGTGCTTGTCTTTTCATAATGAGGCCAGAGTACATTGGAAATATCTTCAGGCATCAGTTAATAAACCACAGAAAAAAGGGAGAAGAGCTGGCTAAGTGCAATCCGTAGTGATCCTTGTCATCAGATCTGCAGAAAACAGCAGCCTGCTTCTGTGCTGGCAGGGGAAGAAGAGTGTTGGGGCAGGAGGGTACATGCACACCAGTTTTGACAGCTCAGACCCGCACCTGGTGCAATTAAAACAAATTGCCTGGCTCTACTATCTACTGCCCTCTTGGAAAGCAAGTATCTAATCTGCTGTCAGGCTACAGCTGCTAATGAGACTGAGCTATGCAGTGGCATGGCTAGTTTACCCTCTGCTGCGTGTAGGAGAGTGGAATTATAGATGGTGGGCCACATAAAAATCCCACAACCTTCTGTAAGAGAAAGCCATTAAGTAGTGGCTATGGCGAGTGGTTATGCAGTTACCACTGATCAGCACAGCTGGATGTTGGAACAATGCAAGTAAGAGTGTTATTCATTTTCTGTCCTTTTTATCACAGAATTTCAGAATGGCTGAGGCTGGCAGAGACCTTTCGGTCCATCTTGTCCAACCCCTGCTCAAGCAGGGACACCCAGAGCAGGTTGAATAGTCCCAGCTCTCATCTTATCACTGTTTCTCACAGAACTTGTTGCACTACTATCAGTAGCGTTGTCCAACACTTCCCTTTGTGAAAAGCTGTTTTCAACTGCTTGTAAAAATTCCTAAACATTTGGGCTGTAATTTTCCACATCAGATACCTAGCTCAACATAACTAGTTTTGGAAAATTTTCATGCATTCTGGTTCAAAGGCTATTTTTGAGGCATTACTTAAAGAATATGCATTATTTCGCCCATGGTAAAGTTCTAACATATTTCTAATAGTTTAAAGTGAGAACATAGTACTTGCTGTCCCCACGGTGATCCACCAAGATTTGGCAATACTATAAACATACAGAAAAAGTCTCCCTTGGTACAGGAGAGACGTGGACCTGTTGGATTGTATCCAGAAGGACACAAAAATGATCCAAGGGTGGAAAGCCTCCCCTATGAGGACAGGCTGAGTGAGCTGGGGCTGTTCGGTCTGGGAAAGAGAAGGCTTTAGGGAGACCTGATAGTGGCCTTTCAGTATCTCAAGAGGGGCTATAAGAAAGAAGGGGACAGACTCTTTAGCAGACCCTGTTGTGATAAGAGGAAGAGAAATTGTTTCAAACTGAAACAGGGGAGATTTAGATTGGATATAAGAAAAAAAAATATGATAAGGGTAGTGAAGTACTGGAACAGGTTGCCTGGAAGTGTGGTGGATGGCCCATCCCTGGGGACATTCAAGGTCAGGCAGTACAAGGCTTGGAGCAACCTGATCTATCTGTAGACGTCCCTGTTCACTGCAGGGGAGTTGGATTAGATGACCTTTAAGGGTCTCTCCCAACCCAAATGATTCTATGAAAAATGTCAGAAAATTCTTCACTGAGCACCATGCCTCAACTCCAAACTCTAGCAGAAATGAATGTCATGCTCCAAGAATAACTGAGCAAATAATTAGGTTCTGTTTGTTTGCTGAGTCTGTGTTTATCTTGTCAGAATGAAGCTTGCAAGTCGCTGTATTTCTACATACATTCGTGCGTTGAAAGTGAAGCTACTTTGTCTCAGCTCTTAAAGTAGTAAGAACATACTTTCTTTGAATAAGGTCTGCAGGATTTGTCCCTCAAGACTCCCCAGTTTGAGCCAATATGAGTTTGTAATTCAAACCTCTGTCCTTCACAGTTATGTTTATTTTTGATGGACCTGGGAGATGAACTTAAAAATCAGGAGTGCCTTTCCTTCCTTCAGGGAAACACTGCAATTAGTCAAAGGTGATTGTCTCAATAGAACATCACACACCCAGCTATTAGTCTAGTCTTGTGACTTTAGCAATGAAAATAATATCTCTGTTCAGATCGAGAAACATAGAAACAGTGATAGTCTATTTATTTTAATGGTTGCTGAACTTCTATTAAGAGGTATTATGCATGGTATTTGATTTTTCTTCCTTTACATCTTTGTATCTCCATGGTTACTGTTTGATTAAACTTTGATCAAAGAGAAGACAAATTGTGTAGTTAGTTGTTTAACCCCATGTGGAAAGGATTCCTAGGATAAGAAAATCAATCCTAACTCATACAGGGACAAAATCTAAAATCCTTTGTCAAGTAAAGTTTGCACTTAATTAAATACATATATATATTTGCAGAACATGGAAGACATGTATTTTTTGTTCTTCTCTTTTCTTTTCCTGGTATAAACTTGCCATTCCTTGTTTTTCATCTGTTGATTAGAATTGTCTGCTCAAGAAAGAAAGAACTTGATAGTTAAAAAAACACCTTATATTCAGTGTTAGTGACATTGGGCAATCAATACTTGATTAGAAAATCAATGCCACTTTCTTTCCATTCTTTGAAAATATTTGCTTATTTGCATCATCGCAGGCTGAATGTTGATGGATAAGATAGTTTAGTAACATTCTGTTATCCTGACCAACTTCAGCTATTTGCTGGGAGAGAATGAACTCACAGAGAATGATAGAGAACATGGGCAGCCTGGAGCTCATCATGTACCCATGTATATAAGAATTTAAGCATTAGCAACACATTCTTCCTTGACTTGTGAAGAGCCAGCCCAGGTTTAGGTAGTACTTTCCTGTGGGGCTTGTTTGGGTGGCAGTGCTTATGCCTGGTATTGCCAAGCCCGTAGTCAGGAGCATCCAGATGGGGAAGTCGCCCTCTTATGAGACTTGCTTAGGGGTTAGTCTATTATTTTTGAATCAGACCTTGTGGTGCAACACAGCTGGCTCTTCTCAGAAGTGGGATGAAGGTTCAGGATCAGGCCAGCCTGATCCCATGTGCATTTGACCAAGGAGTGTTCAAGGCACTGCAGTGTAGTTTAACTAGTCAACATAGCTTGATACAGGCTATAAGTCTCAGTGAAGGAGTATTTACAGGCAACCTGTGACATTCACTGCAGTGCTTGTACTGGAAAGAGGGGAGTAAACTGCAAAAGTAAGGAGTGTGGGACCCCACCACAGGGAATGCTGGAAGCATTAGACTGTCAAGTTGGGTGGAAAGGAGAGATTCTCATCTGGCTTCATAGTGCTTGAAGTGGTTGGAAAAAAATGTTATATTTTGTATAAACCAGGAAGCTGGCCATCAGAAAAGGTAGAGAGAAGCAACTCAGGTAAATACTAATACTGTAACAAAATGAGTCACAGTCAGGAGAACTCTTTGAAGTATAAAATAGCCCAGGGATAGGCATCACAGACACTTAGGGGGAAGTCCTTCAAATAATGTGGAAAATAGGACAAGGAGACAGAAAACAGAGTTTTTGTTAGGCTGAGGCAGCTAAACAAACTTGGTAGCAACCTGGCTAGTAAATGAGCCTTTGAAACTGTGAGACGTGCGGGAGTTTTGGGCTCTCATGCATAGCTAAATCTGATAGTACTAAGAGACACAGAAATTAACTATCAAATCATCTTAAATGGGAAAAAGTGGCTAGGAGATTCCTTCCATTTATGAAGAAGGGAACTATACTGGAACAGTAGACTTGAGTCATGTAAGCAAGAAGATACGATAGTCAAGTAGCTCATCTGGATTTCATTATAATGGAAAAAAATGTATAAGATAGGAACGTGTCTGAGAGACACACAATTCTTGATAAGATATGATAGCTCCTTCCCTACTCACACAAATGAGGGAATAAATGCCTTATTCATTTCTACATAACTGAGGTTCATTAATCACCTGCTCTGACAATGGTCAGAGACAAAAACATCTTGAAAGCATCTCAGATTAAAACATCTCATTAATCTCAGATTAATAATAATTTGCCATGAATTTAAACACAGATGCAAAGAAAATTGTTAGGATATGTTAAACAGATAGGAATGTGCAATGCTGTCTATTTGGACAGAGGACTCTGCTTCTTTCTTCCTTGCTTCTCTGCCTTGTTTGGCTTTGGAGTATCTCTCATGGCTATGGAGTATCACCAAATGTTGATGGACAATGACATTAACTGCTTAGGATATAACTCATGCCATGACCCAAATAACTTCCAGCACTTTGAAACCACTACTTTTTATGCCATGTGGGAAACAGCATCCAGTTGTCCACATACCTTACTCCTCTCCTCATACAATCAGAATAAAGGGCAGTAGGAAGAACAACACAATAGACTTTCAAACAGGAAAACTCCGTCAAGGGGCAGTTTAGGCTAACTCCAGAATACAAGCTTAAGTGAGTGAAACTTCATAATGCTCTGCTAAGGACAGAAATGTGTCATATCAGTTCTGTCATTTAAGCATCAACGAAAATAAGCAGAGCTCTGAACTGAAAACTGTTTAGAAATGGCCACAGTAGTATTCTTCTTTTAAGTCCTAAATATAGAGCATATGAGTATGCCATTATGGTTGATGTGGAGGATCCTGGATTGGCCGAACCTTTAAGGTCTACCTCTTTCTTCTCTCCCTTAAGCTGACAGACAAAATTGCTGAAGCAACAAAAATGCCGCTCAGTCAGGAGAGCAGCAGACAGATGCCTGGATCATCTGTGCAGAAAATAACCATTTCTGGTTACCAGGACCTGAAAAAGAAAAAATGAGTTTAATTTAGGGACTTCTTTGGCTGATGTCACCACTTTCGAAAGGTTCAGAAATGCAAAGTGCTTTATTGAGCCTCTGAACTTTTCAGCATCTGTCATGGAGTTCAGCTTGGGTCATTACTAGGTGATGTTGTATACTTATGCCTATATCTTTTTTGCTAGCTAAAGTGAAATGATTGAAAAAGTCAGCTTTAAAAATGTCTCATGCTAGTTGTTCTCCTCCTTTTGCACCACTGCTGGACAAACATGAGAAAGAGAGTAAATGACAAAGGAGAAGCAGACAGTAAATGGCTGTCACACAGGAAGCTGAGAAGTTATGAGAACTCTTAGCACTTATTCTCTACTATAGTGGTTTGAAGGGTATACATTTATGATGCTTGTATCTGGGACCATACGTACACATTTAAAATGCACTTACAAGGGGCTACTCTTGGTTTCCTGGAAAACAGCCTCCTCCTGCTCGGTTACTCCTCCACCTTTCTCTGCCTATCAAGAGAAAGCTTCTGCAAGTTCTCCTGCTTCTCCCTGCTGTCTCCTAGCTCTTTGGCACTTCCCATGGTTCTCACTTCCAGCAGCCAGAAAGGATTTTGGTTCTGCCTCTAAGATTCAAGCTCAGCCCTTGAAAGTGGACCAAGCCTGGTCCCTAAGTGGATATTAGCAACAGCTCCACAGCAGCGCTGGAAATCTTTCTATCTATCCTAGCACATGCAAGAGCTGGGAATAGAAATAGAAAAATTTACAAATTGTAGGGGAAAAAAAAGTAATGATGCTCTTCTGAAAAAGAAATCGGAGAAATGAGAGCTGTTACTGTAAAAGCTGCTTATGACACAATCAGTAAAAAGGGAATTTCCACCATCAGAAATAAATGCAAAACTGTTCAAACTGGGCAAACTCCCCAAATAGTCACAGAAGATAGATATATAGAGGCCTCTGCTCTTATCATGAGAGCTTTACCAATATGGCAAAAAGATTGTGACAGTTTATGAAAAAGGGGAACCCAGAATTTACCAGATTGCAAAAAACCTCTTGAGGCTGTTCTCATTTTAACCTACTCACATTTCAACCTCCTGGGAGAGGATAAAAAGAAAAAAAAGGGGGGGGGTTAGCAGAGTTCAGAAAGTCTCGACACAAATATTATCTGGGAAAGAAAAACATTTCCATGTCTTGCTACTATAACTGATAATGCAGCGATGGCAGATCAGATCTGGAGTCAGCATAATAACAAATTTCTCCACCCAAAAAAACAGTGGACAGGGTATGAGGAACCCTAGAAAGCTATGAGAAGAAGGTTAAATGCAGCTGCAGTGTTACTGCAGCACACCAGGTAATGCTAATAGGGGAGTATGTTGGTCTGCAAACTATGGCCAGTTAGTCTTCACCTTGGTTGAACGATAAGCAGGCAAACTGTAAAGAAGTTAAAAGGATATTTAATTTGGAAGTTAATTTAGATTTGAGTTTTGTCTCCTCAGGGCACCAAGTTGTTCAAAAAGTGTTTGGACAACTTTCTCAGACATAAGGTTTGATTTTTGGGTCATCCTATGTGGCACCAAGAGTTGAGCGTGATGATCCTTATGGGTCCCTTTCAATTTGGGATATTCAGTGAGTAAGGAGCTTGCACAGTTTTGTTGTTTTTTTTTCTTAATTGCTAATTTTTCTTCAGTTTTCAACAGAAATGGATTAGTGGCAAGATCAATTTTTTGATTAACTTATGGTGAAATTTAGGTCCAGAGATAGTCACAGTCCTTGGTAATTCTTCTCCTCCAGGTCAAACAAAAGTACAATTCAAGCTATTTTATGCAGTAAAGTATAAGAGGCTGGGAAAACAGATTTTGGGCTAAAACTAGAGTAACCTGACACTGTTTGAGATTGAGGATGAGTGTGTTTGAGCATGAAATATGAGGAAGGCATGGCCTTGAGAAGGTGTGAAAAGTGTCTTGGATATGGTACTGCTGGAGAGCTAATCAGTTGTGAATCACAGAACTCTGCAGGCAGCAATTTCCTCTTATGCTCAGGAAACAGTTTTTGTGTACAGCAGTATAATGAGACAAGACTATATGAAGAACTCATCTGCTTGGTTTTGCATAGAAATTTTATCCTTCAGGGAAGATACCTGTGAGATCTTTTAAACTAACCATGTTCAGGTGAAAAGAAGCATCAGTGTTTTTTTCTGTATATCTAGATAATAAAGCTGTCTCTTTTTGATGACTTTGTTTACTTGTTAGAGGTGAAAATTTAAAAAGTGCAGTGAATACTGCATGTGGATGCTGAGACAAAGGGGAACTTTCACTGAGGTGCACTCGTGGGGTTTCTACAACTTTTTCCTGAAGAGTTTGTGTCTCTTGTGAAGGTGGAACTATTGCAGAAAATGAATGAATTAGAGAGGCTCACCAGAGCACCAAGCATCTTTTTAATTCCTTCACTGTATACAGAATAATTATAGAAGAAGGATGAAAGGATGACGTATAGAGGCACCAGGTCAAACACTGCCGCCATCTCCTCCTTTTTTCCTAATGACCTGTCGTTTTAACTCAGCATTAACTACCCACTTTCTTTAAATAGCTTTTTATCCTAACCCACCCTCCTAATTCTCAAAGCTGCTTGGACTTATTTTTGTTGCCTGCCTGTAACAGAAGGCTTTAATGCTTCACTTATTGTAACTGAGTAAGCTCTGTGTACTCTGCTTGCATTGCTTCAAGCAGCCAGGCAAAGGTTATCAGGCCTCAAAGTGCTAGCTTGGCTTCTTGAGCTAGAGGCAAAATAAACTCCACGAATTTTGGGAGTAGGAGAAAGTGAAGGAGGAAATTTAAGTAAGAAATTGGGCTACAGGGGAGAGCTCATATCTTGTATCAGTAAACACAAATGGGAAGAATCCTGTTTCATTTTTTGTATATTCTTCTTCCTTGGAATTAAATGACAGCATACAAAGTAATCATGTTATTAATTCAGACCAGCAGAACACATCCCTGCATTATATAATTATTTCATTACAGTGAAGGATCAGTTTAAAACTTCATTAAAATCTAACCAATAGAAAATAATATGGTTCCACTGACATTTGATTTAATAAAAATCTCTAGGTTAGGAATATTAAAATGTATATCAACTCTTGAATATCTCCAAAAGCAGCATTCCAGGTATCCTACTCCTCAGTGCACCCAGCTGCTCAGACAGCTGAAGGCAACACAGGGGCATGAGGCGTTCCTGGGGTCCTGGCGCAGCAGCGCTCAGCACACTGGCAGTAGAGCTTGTGTGCACACAGCCATTCAAAACATACTTGAATTAGTCAAGCTGGCCTTCACATTATCAAAATTAGTATTATTTGTTCAATTCAGCCTTGACAGTCAAAGAAGCAAATTGGTTCTCTGATCTATGAGAAACAATGGCTGTGAGCCAAAGCCAACTGAAACCAAGAAAGAGATCCCCTGCTGACTTCAATAGCTTGCTGGATCTCACCCAATGTGAGTAAATGGCATTGCTCTAAAATACATTTCTTTTTTTTCCTGCAACAGCTTCACACAATATTTTCCATTTTGAACACTGCTGTTCTTGTATGTTCAATTTCACTCTTGTATTGTTCCCAAAACTTTGTAATTTTACATTGTCAGGATAGTTTTCTCTGTGGTTTCATAGAGTAAATTGACCTAGTTAAAACTAAAGGCTGCCAGCATAAATTAGATTAGGTTGGCCTACTGATCTGAAAAAGAACTGTAACATGCTGTGTTCGTCTTTATTTCTATAAGCAAGAGTGTCTGGATGAAAGGGCAGCTATTAGAGCTACTTCATGTACACTGTTACAATTACAGGTCTGATGGTATTCTATTAGGATGCAACAAAACAAAGTGATCAGTCATTTCATTTGGAAACATAATAACTTCACTGCTTTACTTTCAGCTATAACATTTCACCTTCCATTTGAAATGTGCGTGAATCTAGTTAGTAATAAAGGAATGCAGTTTACTGACAGCAAGGGTATGTCTACATTAAGACTATCCACATTGTAAACCCTCAAGCCTGAGATGAAAAGAACAGCATATTCCAAGCTTTGGAGATTGCAGAAAGCATTTATCCTTACACTTCATATCCCAGCACAGGCTCCGCCATTCATTAACAGACATAAAATGTATTATGCCTGTTATCAGCTTCATCTACTAATATGTATCTAAAGTTTTACTCTTTGTAGCCGCAATATAAAGACTTAGAGGCTGAGCTGCAAAAATCTCTGGCTCAGGCTTTTAAAAAATTTTTGATTTTTTGATTTTTACATTTTATTTATTTATTTATTTATTTAAGTTAAAAAGCCAGACTACTATCTTGTTTATGAAGACTATTCTCTCATCAGTCCTATTTTTCATGTAAATACCACTTCCTACCACTAAAAAGGGACAAGAGGATAATGGGTATTTATTCTGAATGGAGTCCAGAAGCACTTTACCTTGGAAAATGCATCATTCTTCACAGGCAGAATCCATGCAAACATCAAAGGGAACTTTATTAATGGTAATAAATAGATAATAATTAGTGAATAATTGATGTTGACATTGCCACTTGCTGCTGTATCTAACTGCTGTGTACATAGTGAGCTGAATGTTTATCTTCACTGGTAAAAGCTGCATTGCTTTGTTGATGCCTGGCTGTCCCTCACTCCACTGTTTAACCATGCAGACTGAACTGCAGGATACTGGCACTCCCACATTGTGGAAGCAGTTCTCCACAACTGTGTATCAGAGTACAACCCTTTCTTCTCAAGCAGCCCAAACTGACTTTTCTGGATTCATTTTATCAACGTTTGCTATCCCAGTAACTTTTATCCTCTGCCGCATCCTGTATCCTGTGCCCAAAGATAGCTTTATGTTCACAGTTGGGCACATATCCTCTCTTCTGCATCAGTAAGCCTAGAAAATCCATACCTTCTTTCCCAAAAAGTAAGGAGATCCCGGAACTTGTTCATGTGGTTTCTCAAGGCTGGGCTAGCTGGAACAAAGAAATGGGCACGGTTGTACATAAATGTATATAAATGATTTTAATGATAGGACTTGAAATTGACTGATGACCAGGCAAATATGTGCTAAACTAAGACACGTGATGGTGATAAAATCTAGCATAGTCAAAACAGAGCTTATAACAATGCACAGCACACTGCAGCAGCTTAGGAACCCCGGTGACAAGTGTCTTAGATAAAAAAACAGGTAGCGCAGTTTAGGTAGGTGTGAGATGTTGGCCATGCTGAATAGCATTATCAGCTTCTTAAGGCCAAATAAACAATAAATCACAGACTTCATCTGACTTCACTGTTTACCAAGTCCCTACACTGAGATTTACACAATAAACTAGGCTGATAGAATGCATTTTTAATTAGTATAGAAAAATGATACTCCTCCAGCTGAAGGACTTATCTTGATTTTCATGATAAGCAGCATAAATGCGCCAAGAAAATCAAGGTGGTTTCCTTATGTAGGGCCTTACATGCTTCAGTGCCTGCACTCATGCTCACTTTTGTGCTAGTACCAGAGAGAATTCTTTGCTCTGGTTCTCAGGCCTCCTGAGGAAGGTCTACCTGGTGGCTGGAAATAGTTCTTAAGGGGAATAAACCCACTATCTAATATCTTCAGTGCAGAGAAGTGATAGGAGCTGTAGCAGGAAAACTTTGGAGAATAGGTGGATGGAGTTGCCAGTGGGGGTTACCACTGAGGCAAATATTCCCTGCCTAACAGTGTTGTGTATGCGTAAATGTATGCAGAGACACCACATCCCAAATAAGATTGATTAAAGATTAAATAATCTTCCTTTTCCCATGAGGCTCTTGAAGGCTGCTACAACAGAGCAAGTGAATAGCATCACTGCATGGCTCTTTCTGTAGTCCTACATATTTTCCTTTATTAAAAATGTTTTGTTTTGTTTTACAGACCAGATGCCCCATTAGTTCTGTTACGATTTCTAGTTATTCTGACAGTAGTTGAATTTTATCCCTTGTGATTTCTAGAATAAATGTAGTGCTGATTTTTTAAATTTTTCAATCCAGTAACAGCTTAATTCTCTTTCTATCTCATAACAATATGAGAAAATTGAGACTAGTGGGGGAATATTAGCTAATGAACCCATTCCCTGTAGTTCCCAGACAACCAATGCATTTTTTTTCCATCTATATTTAATGAGACATTATTTCTCACATTGAAATAGCAAGGCTATCATGGTAGAGAAATTCTCAGTATGCTATATGTATTCACAGTATGCTGCAAATCAAATAGATTCACAGTAATGGGAAAAATACAAAACCAAACAAAAAACAAACAGGAAATTATTACTACTTTAAATGAATAAGGAAAACCCCTATTAAGCAACTTGATTATTTTGTTTAGCTTAGATCTGAAATCTAAAATTTTATTCTACACTTGCACTGGCTTTAGATTTTTTCCCATTGGCTTCAGTGGAATTAATCCTAATTTACATTGGTCTGAGAAGAATGAGATCACCAGGGGCTCATTATTCCCATCTGTAACCAAAACCCTTGTAGAGCTTTTTATTATTTGGATACAAAGATGCTGTAAAGGTTTAAAAGACTGTTTGTGGTGCAGACAGGAAAATAAGATAAAGCAAAAATGAAGTGCTCCAGACTGTTTCATTCCAGGGGGGTTGTTCTCATGAGCCACAAGGCGTAGCTTTGCATTTCCACCTTCTGCTTGGGATTACTTCCCCTAGGAAGGCTGCATGAAAAGTTCCCACTGTAACTTGACAAGGTTTTGTACTTACCTTGCTCACATCTGAGGTAGTCCAGAATACATCTGGCTCCAACAGAACATGTTTAGATCCCTAATTATCCACTGAACTCAACAGTAATTCTTTGGAGACTAAATGTTTCATTGACTTAAGATTATGTTCCTATAACAGTACCATGAATTAACACATCCTTCTTTAATCCTTCCACCAAGCAAATATTTCACCTTTCACCATAGACTGTCAACAAAGAGTTTGAGTTTACAAATGATCCATCTTTCAGGAAAAAAAGAACCACTTTTACATCCTGAGTTCTTTAACACAAAGCATCAGTATCTGCTGAGAGGATAAACTTCATTCTTGATCAAGAAAACAGAATAAAAAAACATTTGATTTGATTGATACAGCTATTCTGGTTGCATTTTATAGTATGTCCAATCAATAAACTTCATCCTCCTGATTACAAATGCCTATCTCATGCTTGGCGCTCCTCAAGATACTGTTCGTTATAGAACCACTTATTTAATATGATGGATAAATACCCCATTCTGCGAGGAGTCTCAAAGCCACAGAATGTGAGCAGCAGTTTTCTGGAGCCAAGGTATGGCAGTTTGTACACAATCCTTCCACCCTCTGTTTCCTAGCAAATCAGCTAAACATGGTATGCTTTATGGGTACAAGAAGTGCCCATTGTGGTAGTATTTAGTAACTGTGACTACTGCGGGCTCTCATTCGAAAATCTCAGAATACAGTCTAGTCAGAAGTAATTTTCTTCCAGTTTAATGATTTTTATTTAATTTCAGTAGTTATGGAAAACAGCAGGAATTCTGACCCTTCCATGAACTTTGCAGATGTCAGTGATGTTGCTGGCATTGCATTAAAAAAATAGTATATGTATGTATTGCAATACTAATCAGTAATTTTTTTACTCGTGCTAATCAGATCAATAATATCTTTCCATATCAAAACTAAGTTGTAGGATGTATAAATGGAAATCTGCATTTCCATTTCAAGAAAGGCAAGTATATCCGTATCATCTCACTGAAATTCCATAGACTTTTCCGAAAGATGTAAGTACTGAAGATAGGGGCACTGGGTTAATACCTTAATGAGTTTGGAGTAATCGCTAAAGCTTAAACAAGTCTCTCAGTCAGAATTTCTTTAACGTTTTATTTGAAGTAATTTTTCATGGATAGTTATTGGTGAAAGTAATGACAGAAAAAGAAGTCTTTATTCTGAGAAGTTGGGTTCTAATTTAAATTTAACTATTATTCTACCAAGAGACTACATCTTTATGTAAACTTCTCCCCCTGCCACACAGTTAGAAAAAAAAAGGCATATTTTTTATATTTTTTTCAGGAAATGGCTCACATCTTATGAAATGCATAGGAAAAAAAAAAAAGGTGCTTTGAACAAGATACAGAAGCTGCAAAAGCACAGCATGTTTGCATTGGTGGGCTACTGTATTTGTGAATACAGTATTTTTCTATCTGTTTTCAAATGACTAATGCTAATGTGATTTCACAAAAGAAAACAGTGAGAATTTAGGAAGATATTTATACAATTCAAAAGGGCTTTCTTTTACTGAAAAGTACTTTATCAGTACTGAAAAGTACTGATAAAGGCTATTTCCATTTAAATAATTACAAAGGGGAATGTCAAAATATATTTGAAGTTGTCTTACATTTAAATCACAGTTTGGAGAGCAAACGTAATTTGACAAATTCTAACAGCACATGTGAAGGAATTAATAGCAGTAAATAATAAATTAAAATAAATTCAAAATTATAGTTGTTTACGATTCGTGCTAAGAAGTAAACAAGAATATTGTATCTGTTTATATAAAGTTGTTACCTGCTTCACACACAGCTCTTGTGGAACCAAATGCTCCTCAGTAGTATTAGGAACAACTGTCCCAACATGAACAAGAAAACACTCCATAAAAAGAAGTTTAGAAGCACTGTACACTGCTAAAATATTCACCTGTCTGGTTTCAGAATGAATAAAACCTAGAAAATACCTTCATACATATGTATTCTAAGTTCATCAACACCTGTTACTCAATTAGAAAAAGAATTGGTAGACAAGTGACAGTCTCAAAAATAACATATTCTTTCAAGTTTAAGGAATAAAAATGGCTAATAATTTTATTGATACCTCCACTGAACAACGGATTGCAGTATTTTCAAGGAATGCCTAAGAATCCACAAAGGAAAGGAGTGTAAGCCTTGATGAGATAAAATAAAGCTTCATTAATGTTGCTGATCATGGAATTAGATTTTTTTTTTTTTTTTTTTAGCATTTATTTCTATACACTTAGGTGTATTACTGTTTGAACAGCATACCAGAAAAAAGACTAAAATCAGACTGGGGAATGAGGGGCTTTTTTTCACCCAGAGACCTCGCCTCCAACAAAAACCTTATCTCATTTTCCTGTTCCATCAAAACAACAGTGTGTACCCTGCCTGCTTTGCTGACTAGCTGTACATGGCAGATGGAAAGTGTTCATTAGAGCCTAGATGAACTCTAAGGGGTTCTGCTACAACTTGCACTTTAGCTGAGAAAATGTCACATGCTGGGCTAAGTTCATTTGTACTTGTCTCGCTCCAATTTATAGGAGGGAGAGGAGGTTCTTTTGATATCTGTATACCCAGCGTGAGATTAAGAAACAAC